>JAUPMG010099447.1:0-12322 GCA_031762675.1 Pachysandra terminalis | reverse complement strand
AGCCTCACATGCTTGATATATGGCTACACCCTAGGCCCATGGCCCACACAACTCATCACAGACCCCCAATGGGTCCCCCATTCCTTCCCAAACCTTCCACTACCCCTAAACAACACTTGCCAACCATACTAAATTAAAACAACCAAAATTTGGAAAATCTGCACATCGGCGATCGATCAACATCTTACAGCGATCGATCCCTGTGCGCTCGATCGCAACCCACGGCGATCGATCGCACTCGATCCAGAAACCCAGAACTTGCGATTTCACATATCGTTCTTCGTTTTTCTTACATTAAATAAGTGTGAAATCTATTCCGAACATCTTAACTCACACATCCAACATCCAAGAACCCAAAACCATACATCTTAATTAAAAATTACATCAAAACAACATATATTCATGAAATCCCCAATTTAATATGCGAAATAAAACCCAACACAGAGGACATCTCAGTAATATGACCATAACTCCTTCATTATAGGTCCGATTGAGGATATTTTGGTCCCGTTGGAAAGCTAAGCGAAACACCTACAACTATGTATCTAATAGATACATCCAAATTTGAATGTTATCTGGGACTAAATAGACTCGCAAAGGAACGGAAGTGCAATAGGTCGATTCAGCACATTGTTCTTCATTTTTATCACATTAAATAATTTTCAAAATTATTATAAAACATCTTAAATCATAAATACATCAATCATACTATCAAATCATTCATTAATGCATCCAAAACATATAAATCTATTCAAAACATAGATCTATACATGCAAATCGATAATATCACATATATTCAATTTCCTTTCATAAAACATTTCATATATCAATACATAATAGTAATTATCATCATGAAATCATCCAAGGAACCCAGGTAATCTACTTACATGATATTATATTGTAGATCTACACTACACGATCAAAACCCGCTGGAAAACCTTCCTAAGTTGTTGTAGATTCAGCAAGCACAACCCATCCTTAGCCCTTCTTCTTTTTCTTCTCAAACTTCCAAAATCTCTCTCTTTTCTCTTGCAGAAATCGGCCAGCCCTTGTGTGTAGAGAATTAGGGTTTTGTAACCCTAATCTTACACATCCTTATTATTTATATTATTACTTTAATCAATAGTTAATCCCTCCTTGTCAGCTAATTACCCTTTAGTCCAATCCTAACCAAAGTTAATTACACATGAACCCTTCATTTGTTTAATTGTTTATCTAAGGTCCTTTCTCCACTTATTTAATTATTTACCACCCTTAATCTCACTTAATTCAAACTAATACCAAGATATTAATTATGATTAATTCATATAAATTTATGAAAAATCCTAATAAGGATCCGGGTCACTACAAGAATGGATTCTTATTTCCTTGTTGTGTGAGATCGGGATGATCCTAAAGTGGATCAACTTATACCCTTACTACCTTTGATTATGCTGTGAGATTATATTTGATGATCGCTACTCTAGCTTATTTTCTGATGGCCATGCACATACGGTCTAACGGGGGTTTGTGGGAAAACAATTAGGTTGAAGCTAAATGGCATAAGGCTTAGGAAAGACTATTTGTCATCACATTTAGAGAGAGATGATTCATAGAAATATGTGCTCATATTTTAAAATTATTATTTGATGTTTCACATCTTTTACTTATATGTATTTAATATATATGTAGCTTAAATGAATTATTTTAAATGGGTACATTAACATGAATCTTGTGGTTGAGTATAGAGATCTGAGCTTGTGCTCCTGAGGGATTAGAAATATTCAATCTTATGTTGCCAAATGAGTCTAGGGGCATAAGCGAGACTTTTTAGAGTGTATCTCCATTTCAGTTTTATAGCACTTGATATGGTGTCGCTCGCCGGTTACTTTGTGCTCGTCGGTTGCACGCTCAACGACCTGTATGATCGGCATCCATAATAGGAAGATAAGATGTACATGAGAGAGATGCACATTCGTGCTCACTATGGACGAGTGGGAGATGCTGGATTTTAGAGATTGGTGAACCTAGTTGGCCCGACCCGGGGTCCCCACTTTAATGGAATGTTCATACTTGATTAGAAGTGTGGATAACTCTCTCATAATGAGATTAGGAGATAGAGTCCTAGGTGGAGTTGAGTTGAGTCTTCTCTATGTAGAAGACTCCTCCTCCCTACCCATTGGTTACTATTCACGTTTTTGGGAGTCCACCCCTAGAGAACTCTTTTTTCTTTTCATCCCTTCTCCCTACAAAGATCTGAATTTGCTACTGGGTTTCATACAAAGTCCTAGGTCGATTGAGTGTGGGTTAATTGTATGTGATTCTAGTAATCACATATTTCGAAGTGGGACGTTATTCGGTTCGATAGAGATCTTCCGCTGCGGATTTAGGTTCATGTGCGAGGTACATGATTCGGATCGTTTACAATCTTCAAGTTTTTTGAACTAATATTACTAATCTACTGACTTTTATGACATGGAAAAATATTCTCAAATGTTTCCAATGTAATTCAATTGAGCTAGAGAAAACTAAAATATCATCAATATAGACTATAATGAAATTTTGATAATTATTAAAAATATCATTCATTATATGTTGGAACTCAGAAGGAGCATTTTTGAGTCCAAAAAGCATAACATTTCATTCATAATGGCCGAATAGGACAGAGAAAGCAGTTTTATATCTATCTTGTTCAGTTATTTGTATTTACCAAAATCCTGATTTTAAATCAAATTTGGAAAAAATATTGGCTTTATTTAATCGGTTTAATAAATCTTGTTTATCAGGTGTAGGATAGCGAATTCATTGAAGGACTTTATTAAGAGGCTTGTAATTGATTGCAAGTCGAGGGACTCCTTTTTCTAATTCTGCAGCTTTATAGACATAAAAGACAGAATAGTTTCAAGGAGAAAAGCTAAGTCTAATTAGTTTTTTATTTAAAATTTATCAATTTCTTTTTTGCAATGAATGATTAATTCTTTATTCATTTGAATTAGTCTAGCTTTAGAAAGAATGCTTGTTTCATTAAATTCTTTAATATATGGAAGATTGACAATATGTTTTTTTCTTTCCCATAAAGCATTTGGCGATCAGAGCAAACTTGTTGATTAGTTTATTTTGAAATAGAGAGATTTATTTTGGTATTTCGGGCGTATTTAGTTTTTGTATTAATTTACTGTAATTAACATCTTCTTTTAGGTGTGAGAGAAATTTTTCTTTACAAGTTATTGATTCTTTGATATTCTGTAAGATTTTAGTATGTGGATTACCAATAAATTCAAAGGCCAGTGGGGGTCTTAACGTATTAGAGTGTATTCCTGCATTATCAACTGTGAATGGTTGGATTAAGGTTAAAAAAGGAGTGCCTAATTAACCTTGAGACAAATTTTTTATAAAAAATAAAAGGATATGAGATACAAATTTCTTAGTTACATATATGTAATTTTAATAATATAAATATAATATTTAATTTTTGTCTTGATATAGTATTTAAATTTTGTGTTGTCTTTTCAAATTATTTTGTAGAAACTAATTCTCTTTTATACAATTTAAGTCTATCTTTTTGCAATATACAATTTAAGTCTGTTTGATTGCAATTATCAGATCGGTAAGAGATGTGAGTGAAATTTATCCAAAAACAAATGCACAAGTAGATTCTCCAAATAAACTAGCACGTGTAAAATTAATGTCCCACCTGGTTCCAATCTCCCGTCTACGTAGAGATAAAATAGAAAATTATCTGCTTTGGAGGTGAGCTTCTCTTCACTCGTCATTATTAGTTCTTCAAAACCCTGTGCCTGAGAATGCCCGATTTTCAGGTACCGGGGTTTGTATTCGGCGTCGGTATCGCAACGAAGATTCTACAATCTTTATGCAGAATCAAGTAGTTCAGTCTGCGACAAATACTCATCGGCGTTGAGGAATCTCGCTGGAAAATCCTGTCTCCGGAGAGACAAAAACAGTTATTCGTCAACCTCTATGGGCACTCTAAAATCCTAGTAAATAGTAATACCTGGTGTCGTGTCGAAGTTGGAAGCTCGCCGGTGTAGATTTATCTGAAATTGAAGAGCCTGTCTTTACTCGGTTAATTTAGGGTTTTCCCCTTGAATTATGGATCAGGAGGAGGTCAGATTGTTTCTACAAGATTGCGATCTAGTTCTTTGATTTCTGATCCCAAAAGGTAGTTGAAGGAACTCAAAAAAGCTCGAACTTCTGTTTCTTTTTGATTTCTCTCTTGTTTCTTTTCGTGATTACACTGATAGTTTTTTGATCTGTGAATTGTAATGTAACATGCAAGATTGATGAATTCATCTGCGATTTCTGCAGAAAACAGCAATCTTTGGATCCTTTGACTCAGATGCACTCTGTAATGCATCTTCCAAGACAGATCGATGACGTTCATGGCGGTGATCCGCCAATTCATGTCACAGGTGCACAGCAGATCCACCTGCATTACGTGCAAGAACACGATCATGCATCGAACCATGATAACAATGGGAATGGGATAGATGATGAGCAAGATGATGGTGGTGGGAGCGAGGGCATTGAAGGGGACGTTCCATCTGATCCCGGAAATCTCTTGGATCCTCATGGCGCAATGACGTCTAAAGGTGATAATGGGAATCAGCTCACTCTCTCGTTTCATGGTGAAGTGTATGTGTTTGACTCCGTATCTGCGGAAAAGGTGATGCATTCTTCTCTTTTTAACTTGATGGTTGATAACTCTTTCAAGGCATAATGCACCTATGGGAAAGGACAACTTTCTAATTTCATGCCTTCGAGACTTCTTGATTATTCATGTGGGTGGAACTAATTTGAGCTTCACTGTAAATGCCACTATATAAGGAAACTAGGAAAGTATGGGTGTCGATTAAAAAGGGAAGCTTCACAAAATTTTTGGAAGCTTAACCGCATGTTCATGCTTCATAATTATTTATATGTTTATTTGTCAAATAGGCTTTGGGATGTTTCACAACTAAGTTAGCTTCATCATGCAGCCATTTCCTTATTGAGTTGAGAGGGATGCTTACTTGGCTACAGAAGTCATGGGTCTGCACTTGGTAGTGAAATATTGGATGTGTAATACTGTACTGTTTAGTCTTCTATTGCTTGACATACAATGGAAGGTGATTGTGGATGGCTGTTTAGTGCTGTTTCCAATGCCTATTTGCTGTGATATGGGGCTGATAATGTGCAGTATGATATATTTATTGTATTTGTTTCATGGTTAATGCATTGTCTTCATAATTATGGTTTGCATTTTTAGAATAGTATTTTCAAGGGGTATTTTGCACCTTTGCATTATTTCATGTAAAATTAAAAAGGCAACCTTCCTAGTAAGGGAAATATTGGTATATGGAAAAATTTGGCATCCTTAGAAAGAAGAAGTTTCGCAAATTTTTTGGAATTAACATTATGTGCACAATTATTGATTAGACTATGAGTTGCTTATTATTCAACGTTACACGTTTTATTGTTTCAATGTGGCTAATGTTTGATTAGTCATTAATGAAATGACACTTATCATGTTTGGATCATGTTCTACAGGTCCAAGCTGTGCTTTTATTATTGGGTGGTCGTGAATTACCTGCTAGTATACCAGGCATTCCGACAACAATCCATCATAATAATAGGGTATATATTTGTCATCCATCATGAATCATTGACTTTATGAGTTATTTTCCCTTATCTTTCCCCTCTTTACTGAAGCATTCAAGCAGGGGTTATCTGATACTCCGCAACGGTTAAACGTTCCTCAGAGATTGGCTTCACTAATCAGATTCCGTGAAAAGCGAAAAGAGCGCAATTTTGATAAGAAAATCCGTTACAATGTTCGTAAAGAGGTAGCACTTAGGTATGGGATTTCTGTTCATTATTTTCTTGGTCTCTATATTTCACATTTTTGTACACTACATAAAATTTTGTTTCCTCAATTGAATCAGAATCGATAATATACAATTTTATGCAGCATGAATGATTGAATAATTGACTTTACAACTGATGGTGCCACCGGTTTTTTAATTTGTTCTTATATTATACATTTCTTTCATTTAGGGTCTCTATTCTGTAAGAAGTGTACCTTGTGAAATCAATTATTTAATACCATTGTAACATCTACCTTACAAGTTTTTTAGGCGGTTAGATGGCTTTAAAGATTTGAACACATGAAAATCAAAAACACATTTGGGTGAGTTATTTGTAGTGAGCATGCTTGATCACAGAAAATTCTGACCTGGGACTTAAATCAGATTACAAACTTGTGACAGAAGGAATGATGATTCACTTTCTTTGTCCATGCAACTTAAGTTTGTGTTATCTTATCCCTTGATTCATTTGTAGTTTAGAAACACAGGTTAGAAGCTCGTCAGATTTCTGAGCAATTACATTACCTTTATAAATTAATCCTTGAAAAGCTTTTGTGGGTCCGCCTTATAGGAAGAGGAAACTATATCGCTTCACTTGTTTGCAGAGGTTATCAATGTGGCTTTTCTGTGCTTCCTAATTGTGGTATAAACAGATTCTGCAGAGACTGTGGATGCAGTTACTTTGATAATGTCAATTATTCATTAAAAAATTTCTTTGAAAGTTTCAATTGATGTGCTCAAGTGACCGATTTCTATTCAAGGTTACATACATGTAGCTTGCTTTTTAGGTCAGCTATAGCATGATGCTTATTTGTTCTCACTTATAAAGCGACCACTGGCAAGCCCTATGATTAAAGATGTATCATTTGCAACTATCATTTTGTGATCCTACATTGTTAATTTGCTCCTTTTATGATTCTTGTTATAGGATGCAACGTAACAAAGGCCAATTTACTTCTTCAAAGGCTCCTTATGATGATTCTTCATCGGCAATAGCAAATTGGGATTCGAGTCGGAACTTAGATTCTGTTAGCAATGTATCCCAACATCAAGACACTATGTAAGCTTACATGCCTCTGTCTATATGTATATATTGTTGTAATTTTTTTAAATTATTGTTAAATCTAGCTAAAATCGGTTCTTTATGTTTGTGTGAGTTGATGACACTTAGGGATTAATGTGCTTATTTTGGGATCCAGTGTATCTGCTTTTCTGAGAATAAGTTAATTGGGTTTCATGCACTGGATATACTATCAGTTCTATGTTGTGATTTTTTTTGTGCCTGATTGGCTGTTGGATTATATTTCATCGTTGAATATAGTTTGGCATCTCTAATCAGGATCTTACTTACCAAATCCGTTTATACTCTATAGCGTTCTCGCTCTGAAAGTGCAAATTGATGTTTTAAGAGTGACTTCACTTCTAATAATACTCTCCATGAGTTTCATGCACTGGACATACTATCAGTTCTATGTTGGTTGCGAGTTTTTTTGTCTGATTGGCTGTTGGATCTTATTTCATCAATGAATATACCTTTGCATCTCTATTCAGGATCTTAGTTATCAAATTATTCATATTCCATAGCGTTCTCGCTCTTAAAGTGTGAATTGATGTTTTAAGAGTGAATTCACTCATAAAACGCGCTTTCTAGTTTCAAAATTATGACTTAACAACAGATTGGGATACGAATATTTGAATAATCGTTCTATAAGCATTTATGAATTATGACATCATTCATACTTTTGAGACACTAGCGTTAAAAGCATTCTCTCAGCATTGGTGAGAGAAAGAGATAGACAATATCAATAGCAAGTTTGTCAAACCGTGAATTGAATCGAAAATTGTTAGAGGCCACTTAGAATCGAATCGTACTTTTGAATCGTAATTTATAAGATTCATAATAATTTTAGTAGAAATAAGGGTTGGGATTTCGCTTAGGAAAAGGATTTTTTTGTTGTGAAAGTAAATAAACTATGTTTCATTATGTATATTTGATTGTTTTAGAGTACTATAATCCATATAGAGAAGGTTAAACAATAAAGGAAATTTTTTAGTTAGAAAAAGAAACTGACATTTTTTGTGTTGCCCAACGAATTGTTTGACTTGTATAAATCGTACAATTAAATTGTAAATCGTAAGATTCAATATATAAATCGTAAGATTCAAACATAAGACAATTTTTTCATTGATTTGAATCGATTTAGGGTCAAATCGAATCGTAAGATTCATACAATGAATTGCAAGATTTTAACAATAGAGATCAATAGCATTAAATGCTATGTGCAGGCAGTAACTATAAATTGAGAAATATTATGTAATTGGAAAAAAATAGTTATGTAGTCCTTAAAGATACGGGAATTACCTTTGGAAACCAAAATTCATGCCAGTTTGGATGCCTAATCTGATCAGAATTTTTCTTGTGGATGATCACGGCATAAGCTTGAAACTTGAAACAAATACAAGCAAGACTCCAGCAATGTATTCAATTCATCCAATCAAGGAACGGCTTCATGATACTCTCCACTAATAAAGAGATTTTTATTTCGACATGGTTTGTCACAAATGTGAGTCTCTGGACACCATATGTCGCAAAGGAAATTGTATATGTTGGCAGGATGAGAGTAATAAAAAAAATCATAGGATAGATTGCAAGTGTAAGCTCTGTAGTATGACACTACTATGATTCATATAAAGATGCTTGTTGTACACTTCAGTTGTCAAATCCCAAAATCCTCTAAACCTTGCGAAATAAGTGAGGAACCTCATTTTGTCAGACCTTCTACGATCTGCAATGCGAAGCCAAAAAAAAAAACAATGGATTTAGAATGAGGGGGCGGAAATGGTTATTAAGGGTGATGCCTTAAACTACTCAAATATTCCATCATGAGAAGGGTATTTGCTGATGGGAGATATTTCAAGTATCTTTTTACAATCTGCACTTGCATAGCTAAAAGAACCAGTCACAAGTTCTTGGACAACGAGCCTTAGATACATTCCTGGAATTTCATTTAATTCTGATTGTTGCTTCACCTTAACCATGGGAAAACACTGATACTTTTCTTTCAAAGTTTTATCTTCATGTTCCGAAATTGATTTGGCTCTAAGTGAGTTTGCCTTCGGTTGTGAAATGTTGGAGATTATATAAATCTGAAGCCATCACTACAAGCCCATGCAAAACATGTGTATATTAGTGGGTGGGAGAGTTTTAGGGGAGGAATGGAATCGGGTCAGCGGGCTATCAGAGGCGGTTGGGCTGGAGGGGAGGGAGGTAGAAGAATGTTTAAGTTTAACAGGGCAGAAGGGGTGGTGATTGAGAAAGGCTGTGCTCCTCTCATTGAGTGTGTTAGGCGTGTGATGTGGAGCTTGAAGACTGGAGATTCCCTGTTCTGTGTCGTGCATCTGAAGCGGGGTGCTGGTTGGAGTTCGGAAAGGCCTGAAGCTACTTCTGGGGAATGATGTGTCTTTCAGGCTTATCGTCCTCTCCCCTTTGGAAGCAGTGATTTTCATCTTTGGAGTTCCTGGAATGGAGTCTATACTACGCAGGCAAAGAAGGGGCGTTTTGTGAACTAGGTCTTTGGATTGCTGTTCTTGGAGTTTCCTTGGATTTATGGGTGCCTAAAACTCTTAAATTGATCGGAGACGCTTGTGGGGGTTTCTTTGGTGCAGGGGCTCCTTTTTCTCAAGGGACGTTGGCTGGTGCTCTTTTGATCAGAGTTGGGGAGAACCATTCTTACCGGATTCCATGCTCGGTGCATCTCTTTATTGGAGGTTTGATGGTTGAGGCATATATCGAAGTGGTGCCGCTTGATCTTAATCAGGATATTAGGGGTTTGGAGATGGTTGTTTAAGGAAGGTGTTAGTCTGTTGATGAATGACGCTGGAGGGAGCTCAGACCCGTCGGGGTTGGCGGGTGTAGATAATGATGCATCCCGGTCTGGTGGTGTGATAGAGTCGGATGCTCTTGGCCTGTTAGGGTCTAATCAGCACGGTCAAAAGGTGATAGTTGTGGAAGATGGGGGCGGGAAACGTGGTGAGGCTCATAACCTCAGTCTCGCGTGCCAGGTTTTGCCAGGAGGGAGTCTGGTCAATGATATCTGTGATAGGGGATTCAAAATTTGAATGTTGTTGCAGGGGACGCATTTATTGCGGAATATACTACGATTTTTATTGGGCCCCGCGGTGAGCTTAGTAGCGGGGGGGGCGTTATGGTTGTGGATGGGCCTTTATGTGGATCGGTTGGTGAGACCCCTTTTGTATTAAAGGTCCCGGAGGAACTGGATTGTGTGTTTGGGTTTAAAGCCCGTTTGGAGGATTGGCTGGCCTGAGGGGTGCAGGCTGTGTAAGGAGCCCAACTTCAATTTGGGGGGTCGGGACGTGGATGGCGTCTCGCTTGGGCTGGACGTTTCGGCTCCCTTTCTACGATCTTAGAGCCCGAAGGAGTGGGGCATTCGAGGTGGGCCTCTTCTAGCTTATATTGGGGAGTTAGTCTTGGAGCTAAAAGGCTCCCTTCTCCAGATAGCGTCTGATTTAGCAGGGGTTAAGGAGATGGTGGAGAGAGGGTGGTGCTCTCGATCATCTAACTTTCAGCCTGATCGTGGTGGGTGCTCGGATTCGTCGACGGAAGGTTTGCCATTGGAGGATTTGAAGTCTCAAGAGTCTTGCGACTTGGCTGTTCTGGAAGAAGGGGTGGTGGCACACCAATCGTCATGGGGGGTGGGATCGTGAACGTGACGGATGATTTCGGAGTACTACTTTACTCGTTGGTTGCTGATTCTCTACTCCCATCTGTATATGGCTTACAATTGCATTTTGGCCTCCGTCATTTGTGGCTGTATCACAAGAATTTTTTGGTTCATCTTAGCTTGGAGGCGCCTCTCCCTTTGATCCATTCTCTTCATGGTCTGGTATGTAATCCCTGTTTGGCTCTTTTTGTTTTTTTTTTAATCCTTTTGCTGGCCCTGGCTCCAAGGATAATATCCAAATAACTACTAGGAAACTTTCCAATCATTTATCTCTCATGGCACAATGGATCCAAGTTGGTTGCTCCCCAGTTCCAAGCAGCTCACTTTTCATTAGATTAATCTTCAAACCTGATACAGCCTCGAAACACAGATCTACTCCACAGAAAATGAGTTTATCATCAGCAAATTGAAGATGCGATACAACAGGTGGTCCATTACCGGTTGAGAACCCTTTAGCTACGCTTGGCTATCAGCTACTCAATTGGCCTGCTTAATTCTTTAGTAACTATGATAAAATTAAGTATCTTTTTGTATGTGTAGGCACTGCTACCATCTCATGGAGCTAAGATTTTTCTATGTAGAAAGTTTATTTTATATCGAGGAAATCTTGTATATATTCATCACAAGTGATTGCCCTGAGTGCTTGCCAATATCAAATTGTACTTGTCAGTTCGTAATTATCATTATGTGATGTTGGAGACAGGTATCTTGTACCGTCACCAGCTTTTAAGAAGTCAGACTTTAATTTCTGCAACATACATATTTGGTGTTATATTCCTGAGTACAGGCAACTGGTGTTTGTGACCAACACATCAGATTTTACTTTTATTTCTTTTTTCCCGTCTTGTGCTCTAAATTCTGATGGATTATATTACCTTGTAGTTTTGTCAGCTGCCATCACTGTGGCATCAGTGAGAAATCTACACCAATGATGCGTCGTGGACCTGATGGGCCAAGGACCCTTTGCAATGCATGTGGACTTATGTGGGCAAATAAGGTAAATACCAAGGTCTTGTCTTTGCTTATGATGCATTACATCTAGTCTTATCTTTGCTAGTTATTCTCTGCTTATATAATGGTTTCACGGATTGGTCATAAGGAGAGCAGACATAGAAATCCCTCTAAAGTCAGGAAGGACCACCATCCATGAGCAAACCAAAGACGGTATCGCCTCAATAATGGATCCCGTAGGTCTGTACAAATCCTCAAAGATTCTTGAGTTCCTTTCCTCCCATAGGATCCAGAGAATCGCATGCCACACTCCCTGGTACATTAATCTCCCCCTAACCCTCAGACCGGGGAGCTGTCATTGGGCTAACAAGGCCCCAATCCCAACCGGCAACACCCAACAAACCCTCAACCTACGAAGAAAGAAGAACCATACCTCCATGGCCACTGAGCAATGAATGAACCAATGATCAACAAATTCTCCCTCCATTCTACACAAAACACATACGTCGGGCGATAGCGCATAAGACGGCCACCTCCTTTGAAGATGATCACAGGTATTAATCTTATACAGAAGAGCAGACTACACAAATGCCGTCACTCTAGGAGGGATAAACGGTCTCCAGACAGAACGGAAGGAAAGTCAGACAAGGACACTGGAGGCCACAAAACAGCAAAGAAAGACCGAACTGAGAAGGATCCACTACTGCAGGGGCTCCAAATATGGCAGTCTCTGACCTCAGAACCAATAAAGATACTATCCAACTCAACAAAAAGGGATCCCAACTC
>JAUPMG010099436.1:0-12323 GCA_031762675.1 Pachysandra terminalis | reverse complement strand
CAAGGTTCTTGCTTCAATATAAGCAACGGGTTGCGGTTTCCATACAAATCTGATTCTAGACGATCGAAGTTCCTTTTCGATTACGGGTTTCGTCGTACATTGGCGTGGTTCGTATATCAACACGTGTCCATGTTCTCATCCTAAGTTTCACTATACTCTAGAGCCTCTAGTTAGCCTTAAGACTTAACCTAGAGCTCTGATATCAAACTGTAATGCCCCTATTCCGAGATCTAGGACCTCAAGGATATACGAGGAGTGACCTTCGGATCCAATCCATGGATGCTGCAAAACCATTCTATATGGTCCATCAGAGTTAATAATAAAAATGACAACGAAACTCTAATTATATTAAAACCATCAATAATAATGAAAACATAGTTCAAATTTCAAACACAATATAAGTTAGTACATCTAGTTGCCCCTCAGGGTCAAAACATTCAATTTCAACACATAATGATAAGCGAAAAATTAAATAGTTCAATGTTCGCAATTATTATAACATCATGCCTCCCATGATCCTCTGGTCAAAGTCCAGCAATCACCCATGATGGTTACCTATGGCACGTAGGCGTGAGCGTTTGAAAATAGAAACCAAGCGTGCAATTTAGAACTGATTTCGTATTAATGTAAATCACATAACAAATTCATAAAATCCATTAGCCACCATACTTATACTTTTATAGGAAATACAACTAATTATATATCTCTAAACTGTTAAACAACCAACTCACATTACTAAACTGGCAGCCACTTCCTTACACCCCCAAACATATAACACCTTCTTATACCACCAACTTCATACCTCCATATATCACATCACAGCATAACACAAAAATAACATTTCAATAGCAATACAAATGCAAGGATGCAAACTCATATGTGTGAGTCGAATAAAATGAAATGTCAAGCACAACACAAGAAAGATAATGAAGATGAGTGTTATGATGCATACTGATTATGATGATATGAAGTGGATGAAGTAAATGCAAGTAAATCAAGTGAAGGGAAGTGCAAGGTGTTAGGCATAACCTAACCATAAATCTAACCCTCACAACTCCTTCAAGGATTCTACCCAAGGATTGTGCGAAACAAACCATTTCTTTTGATAATGCTAACCAAGGTAGAAACACACCCTAGACAATTCCTTTTTGAGAATGAGACCTAAAGTAGTAATCACCCTCGTCAATTCATTTCTAGGAATGAGAACCCAAGGTAGTAAATCATCCTGTTCCTTTCGGGGAATGGAGACTCAAGGCAGGAACTGCCCTTTCCTTTTAAGGAATGGAACCCAAAGGTAAGATATATATCATGACACTTTCTTTTACGGGATGTAACCCAACGTAAAAGTCACCCGATTCCTTTCAGGAATCAGTCATGTTCCTCTTAGGGAATGAAACCCAAAGGTAGGAATACACCATGACATACTCATCAGACCCTCCTAAGAGTTCTGAACATAGTGATTTCCATGGAATCACTCTAAAACTCATGCATACCATGCTCTGGTCACACAGGGACCACATCAAAACACATATACAGCTCAAGGAGCCCATGCTCACTTCACATACATCTCATATTTTCATGTAAATCTTATAATTCACGTCTAGCTTCCTCATAAACCAGGAATCATCATGTCATGTCACAACATGCCAAAAACTAGAGAAGTCACACATTTCATTGCACAATTCCCATTGCCCTCATAAAATTCAAAAGCTAACAACACAACCAACATATGGGCATCAAAACACAACTGCACCAAAATTTTGAACCACTTTGGGCTTTGGACCCCGCTGGGGGTAGAACCCCAACTTGGCCGAAGCCCTTCGGACTCTACCACAACGCCCCTCTTCTTCGGCGAAGTGGCCAGAGAGCAAACAAGCCAAAATTGGAGTTTCGAACAAGTTAGGGTCAACCCCCAACTTGGCCGAAGCTCGGAATTCCCCAATATTTTTTGGTTTTCACCCTAACATTCTTGACATACATAATCCATCATAAAAGCACCCTTTTAACACTCCAAAACATATATTTTTGTTTAGATTGAATATTCCAAATGCCATACCAATCATATATATATATACAAGTATTAAGATAATCTCTAATCATTGATTCTTACATCCTATTCATCACTTCACAAGCATTTTACATCATAGTTCATTCATCAAACATGCTTTTCACAGCCATAACAATATATCTCTCATCATTAAAACACCTAAATTTCTGTTTATAAAATATTTGCCAGATATACACCCGCTTATACACGTACATACACACGCTTATATACACTCATTACAAGTCCATAAATATGATGTAAAATCATTTCAAATATGCCAATATGATCACAGTTAGTCCTACACCCTAAAATCAATCTTACACACACATATTCATTTTTTTTTTATCATTTATCATACAAAAGTATAAGGAACCTAATATCATATTTTTTAGAAGATGCTTAGTAGGAGAACCAAGGTTCCTAGCTCTTATCCAGGCCTTCTTGAAGCTTCCCAGTTATGGGTGATCACCTATCCTTTTCCTGAAATTCCTTCTCTTTCCTCTAGCCTTTTTTCCTCTTCTTCAGCAAAACCCAAAAAACCAAAAAAATAGTCATTTTCCTTTGGTCGTGTGCTGCAAAATAGGAAAAGTCATTTTCTCCCACTTCCCTATTTAGGAGTTTTGGGAAGTTATGAAACCTTCCCTCAATTCTAATTGATTTAGCAAGAATTTGAATTTAACCTTAAATGACCAACTTACCCTCATATAAAACCCCAATCGACTATACTATCATTCCTCCATTCGTTTGGCCCAAAAGCTCAATTTTCTGAAACTTATAAATTTAACAAAATTAAACCCAACACTTTTCTTATTATCACATAACTCTTTAATTAATAATTCCTATTATAGTTAAGCCTTTTTCCTTCCAATTTAAGTCTTTAAACTAACAAATCCTTTCTAATGGATTAAGATAGCTAAATCATAATTAATTTATATTAATTTTGACTTAGGAGCAAGGGTCACTACACCTATTATGATCTGTGCTAGTCTAAATACCGCACAAAGGAAAGCCTTCATGTCCCTACTCAAAAGCTACAAAGATGTTTTTGCCTGGAAATATGAAGAAATGCCAGGCCTTAATCCTCAACTTGTGACTCATAAGCTTCGTGTCTCACCCGAAGTACGCCCTATCAATGGGCTGCTCGTATTTCCAGACCAGACATTGAGTTACAAATCAAGGCTGAAGTTGAGAAGCTGCTACAAGCAGGTTTTATCAAGCCTATTAAACATCCCTTTTGGTTAGAAAATATTGTCCATCTGAAGAAAAAGAGTGGATGAATTCGTTGTTGGGTTGACTTCAGAGAATTGAATAAAGCCTGCCCCCGAAGGATGAATTTCCCCTTCCAAAAATGGATATTCTTATTGATGTTGCCGTTGAAAATGAGATGTTTTCATTCATAGACGGATTCTCTAGTTATAACTAGATTCACATGGCCCCTCATTATGCTGAAAGAACTGCTTTCAGAACTCCTCTTGGCAATTTTTATTATACAGTCATGCCCTTTGGACTTAAGAATGCTGGTGCTACTTATCCAAGAGCCATGACTGCTATTTTTCATGACATGATTCACAAGGTGGTTGAAGACTATGTGGATAATTTGGTTATCAAATCAAAGAAACAACAGGATCATTTGGCTATCTTGGAAAAAGTATTTCAGAGGTGTCGAATGTACAAACTTAAGATGAATCTAGTTAAGTGTGCCTTCGGAGTTTCAAATGGGAATTTCCTTGGATTCATTGTTCTTAGACATGACATCAACCTTGATTCTATGAAAGTTAAGGCAGTTATTGAAATGAGTTCCCCTTAAACTCAGAGAGAGTTGAAATCATTTCTTGGGCCTGTTTCTTAAATTCGGGGGTTCATTTCTGGTTTTTCTGCTTATATTGCTCCTTTCATACCCCTATTAAAGAAGGACACGCCTTTTATATGGCTGCGGAACATCAACAAGCATTAGAGAAGATTAAGCAAGAACTTGCCCATCCTCAAACTATGATGGCTCCTATTCGAGGGAAATTGTAATGAACCTGAATTTTTATAATTAACTTAGGACTAAATGGTAATTCCTAGAGATATAGGGTAGAGATTGAAATACATAGCTGGGAAAATAAGAAATAAGCATAATATTCTAATTGGGTGAAGGACATGAGATGGCTAGCATGCTCCTACACCATTTAATAACTCTTAAAATTTAACTAAAGGGTTAGGATTACTTCCCATGAAGATTGAAATTAGAAATCTAGGGTTGGATTTAGTTATCGGAATTAGAGAGATTAAGACCAAATTAGAGTATTGGAAACCTCATAATCGACTGTTATTTTTGGAGAAAAAGAAGAGAAGAGAAGAAGAAACCTAGTTGTAGATCCGTCCGGAAAGTGGAAGCGCAAGCAAGCAAAATCATCCATCATTCAAATGTAGGTAATTATGTACATTCGGCAGAACTAGTATAAATGATTTCCTTGGTTATATGTTTTCGTTCTTCTTGGGTTAGATCAATGCATGATTTCTTGATTGAATTGGGTTAATGATTATATGTAAACTATGAATGTTTAGGAATGCGTTATTGAAGGTGTTAGAATACGATAAATAATATTTTAAATATTTAAGGAATAATGTATGATGTTGTGCCTGGTGTATGATAAAAACTCATGAAGAAGAAAAAATAACGGTGTTCATGTTCGTCGGCACCTACGCTAGTACACCGGTCTATCTGCCGACGACACATAATTTTATGTGATCCCTGTTGGCAGTACCGGCGGTACACTGTCGTGGTCTGCCGACGATAAGGTGGTTTTGTGGCTCCCTGTCGACAACACCGACGGTACACCGTCGGGCCTGCAGACAACAGGGGTTATGACTTTCTGTTGGCAAGTGGGCCGGTACACTGGCGTAGCCACCGACGACCAATAACCACCAGCACCTGGATCGGTATACCGGCTTGGCCACCGACGAACGCAGTTTGATGTTTTGGATTTATTTAACCTTTTATCCTTTAATGCATATTATTATGGTTACAAGATTGTTAACATGGGATGATAATTTTACTTACATGAAATTAATTTCAGAATTGATTATACTATTTTACAATGATATAACATGACATATAGATATTTGATTAGAGCATGCATTAAGATTAATGGACATTCATGCGTTAATGGTCCTTGAGAGTGACCTATGACCTGACTATACTTTGAATTATTTGTGTTGATGATCAAAGGGATAATATGAGATTAACGAGTCTTAATGATAATAAGCCAAAGAGAGATGATTGTTTTGGAGTCCAAGATGAGCATTGTTCAGTTTAATTGTTTTGGTTGAGGGACTATCTACCCCTACAACCCTATGTTTAAGATTATAATGTAAATTGATGAAAGTAATCTGATTGGTAGCTATGAACTGGGATGTACTACGGGTGAAGTTCTATGCTAACGCTGTGAAGCCCCAAATTCGTCCCAATGAAACTACTGAGTGTCTTGTAGCCATTGATGGTCTATGTGCCAGCCACGTTACATTGGGTGGATGGACCGAAAGATATTGTCTCCCGTCCTATAGTCTTATGAGGACCATGTAGTCAGGGGCAACATGGTGGGATAAGTAACATTATTGCGTGGACATTCAGTATCATACTACCAACAGCGTGCATTGCATTACAAGTGTTTGTGCTTGCCATTATATTGATTATTGGTTTGATGTTTCAATTCGTTGTTGCATATAAAGAAATGAAGTGGCATTTAACATGGCATCGCTTGCATTCCTAGGGGAGTCTGTCGTTTTTAGTTACACCACGTTTGTACATTGTGCCTGCTGAGCTTCTATTTAGGCCTTCTAGATCTTAACATTTTAGGAAATCAGCAATGTGATGAATGGAGTATGATGAGAGAAGTAAGAACAAGCATGCTGATGCATTAGCTAATTTGAGAAGTAGACTTCATATGGACCTCGATACAACTACACTAGAAGTCATTTGAAAGTCTACCCTTCTACACAACTTCTTTAGAGTAACGAAGAGAATATTTCAAAGGAAAACTGGAGATATCGGATTTGTCAAAATCTTGAAAATCTCTCCTGTCATACTCCTATTAGTCCCCTTAAAATTCTGATGAATTTTGCCAAGATAAGTAAAATTCTTTATTATAAAGGGGTTCACAGAGCTTTGTTTAGATGTCTTGGACTGGAGGAAGCTTCAGAAAGATTACAGGCTACGCATCAGGAAACTTATGGACTTATGGAGTCTATTCCTCTATACAGAAGGCTTTAGAGATCTGGTATATATTGGCCTTCGTTGGCAATTGATACTGCCAAATTACAATTATCTTGTACAAAATGTCAAGAACCACATGATGTAGCAGAAGCATTCCCTGTCCGTGTTTAGAAAGATTGGAGGGAAACCTACATCAAGTCTCTTCGAAATGAAATCTTACCTAAAGATCGATTTGAAGCAATCCTACTTAATACCTTTAGGAGAAGCAGGCGGGGAAACTGGTACTTAAAATTGCTGAAAAGAGAGATTAGAGGGTTGTTATGTGGTTTTCCCTATATGGTCATGCTTCCTTGTCAGCTTGGTGTCCTCCAAGGAACGGGTGATCAGTCTCAATGTGGATTTGTGTTCCTATGGTAAGTTTTCCCCATCAGATCTCAGGGCATTATTTAGAGATAATGGGGGATGGATCCTTCTTACTTGTTTTGAGCTCACATGTTCGGGTTTTGCTATACGAGTGGAGGTTAGTATTTTGGTCATGGGTTTGAAGGAGGCTAGAGCTTTGGGCTTTTACTGCTATTTGCTTGGTTGTGGAAGTTGACTCTTCTACATCAGTGCTATGGCTAGCTAAACCTCTTTGTTGTTCATGGAGGTTTGTCCATGGAACAGTACCATGTCATTGTAAAGGCAGGGTGGCCTCCTTGATTGGGAAATACTGGTCATTTTCGTCCTGATTCTACGACGATTCACATACAAATTGGTTTGATCCATGTATGGAGTGTCTTTGTGTGTGGGCCCTTGTAAAATTATTTAATGGTGTTCTATCCAGACAATTTCTCTTGAAAAGGATTTTCAAAGTGTTCTTGTTTTGCATTGGGGTGATATGTGTTCATTGTAGACCAAGTGGGAGAATGTTGGACTAATCCCAATCTGTTATAAGCCAAAACTTGGATGGACTTACTGCCTGAAACTTTGGTGTATGTGAGATGTGTGCGATAATAGCTCTTAAGTCAGATTGCCTTTTGGTTTCCTTAATAGGTCGTATTATGAGATTTGTTAACAGTTTGGACCGAGGGTCGTGTTGTGAGACATGCTTAGTTCAGGGGTATTCCTTCAGACTAGATGATGCTAGAGAGAGAAGACTAGTTTATATTTTCTTTTTGGAGTAGGATGTCTCCTTCTTGTATGTTCTCTTTCCCTCTAGTTGTTCTCATTCCATTTTTCTTTTTCAACTTTTGTTATGACTTTTTTGTGCTTGCCAAATGAGGATAATTAGCATTTTTGTTTGTGATTTTGCACATTATCTCTCTTTTTTTCCTAACAAAATTCCGTGATTCATTAAATAAAAACATTTATGAAAGAGGGGTGGATGAATATGGATAATCCTAGAAAGATCGGATAAAGCGATTAGTCAGCCAATACAAAAACTGCCGGTTACTTGATAATGATATATTTAACTTTGCTTTGCATGATATTGGTATTTGTTCGTGAGCACAAAGTATTGTGATTCATATGGATGTTGCTGGAAAGAGTTTTTAGTACTATCCACTCTTTATCTGACCTGATGCTACTCTATTTGACTCATTCTTTATCTGTCCTGATGCATTTAGGTGATACCTATGCTATAGGGTTCCCTAGGCAAGGTAATGTCTAGATGATCAAATTTAATTTATTTTTCAAGTTTAAAGATTATAGAAATTCAAATATTATTGAAACCTAAAATCAGTTGTTGAAAATAAATGTAGACAAGGCCAGAAAGCCATGTCAAAGATATAATTGCTACTTATATTTAACATTTGTGTTATAATAAAATTTAAAATATACTTATACAAATTTATATAATAAACTGAAACACTTGATGTTTATGTATAGAATTTGTGCTTCACCGCTCATGGGTAAATAATGTTCTGATTTATACTTGAACTTTTATATGCTCTGTTGATACTGTAAATAGATAAGAATTTGCTAATGCTCTTCTGTTTTCTTTTGAAAATATTTCATGGTATTGATTGTGTCTGGTTGAATTTTGCTTCTTTTGAATCAATCTGCTAAAATATTGATACCCATCAACACGGCATCAGATATTTTATGAATGCTAATTTTTTTATATTATTTTCTATTTGACGTAAGTGGTTATATTTCCACCCTGATTTACATATTAAAGTGCCGTTACTAGTAACTCTTAGGAACATGCAGCAACAAGTGACGATGAGGTCAATTGTAAGGGAATTGTCTCCTCTATTGATGGAGGGATGAACATAAACATTCTTGCAATCATTTGGGGAGATGCTTAGTGTGTTTGGTTAGTTGGGAAATGATAGAAAGGAAAGTAAAAGAGCACTTTCCTTTCCTTTCCATCGTCTCCCTTTCATTTTAAAGGGAAATATTGGAGGTGCTTTCACTAAAAATAGAACACTTTTGGAAAAGTACTTTCCAATGGGCTCGCATTTTCCAATGAACCAAACACACAGATTTCCTTGGAAAGTTGATTTTCCTTTCCTTTCCTATCGGTTCTAACTAAACAAATATATCCTTAGTGAAAAAGTACTTGGAATAAAGATAATCTACTTATGAATACTGCATTGTATAAAAAACAATACTGCATTGCATCAGAAATGTTTCTGATATGAGGTTAGCCAAGGATTGATTTTTCAACCATGTGAGAAGATGCCTCTCTGTAAAAATTGCAAAGGAAGCTCAGTTAGGTAACCAAACAAAGTGTGATTGAACTTTTGTGTGAAAATACACAATTGTGAAGAGGAAACCTGAAACAGTTTTGATTGTTCAGAAAAAGGAAGACAAAACTCCCATTGAAGAAAGTAATTGAGTATTGTATAATGTATACTGTCATTAATAAAATATTAGGATAGAAGGCTCTTTTTTCATGATGCATTTGACATCTTTCTCCTCCATTAGGGTAATAAAATTCTTTTATTTCTAGCAAGTATGCCAGAGAAAGTAAACCTCCATCTATTATTACGTTTTATCTAAAACCAACATTAAATTTCCCTTGAATTGCGAGTTTATGAACTTTTAGAAGCTTAGGCATCCATAGAATCACATGGCATTCATATATCTAGTTTTATTGATACAAAGCTTTATTTGAATATTGTTCTTCTCACAGCAGGTAATATAGTTATGTATTCATGTTTCACTCTTATTATTGATACATTAATTTATTTTTTGCTTCTCCCTGCCACTAAATTGCCCTTTATGTTGTAATAATGATTCCTACTTTAGTGTTGCAGCTCATATAAACAACTATATGAGTAAAAAAACTGAAAGATTTGTTAGTTAATCAATGTACCCTCTTTGCAAGCAAGTTTAAAAAATTAATTTTTTTTTGGCTGCAATATGTTGTAAAAAGAAAAAAGAAATTTTTTGGGTTTTCACAAAGTCATGCATCATTACCCATTGACTCATGATTGGGATTAGATCGGGATGTTATATAGTCCAATTCTTTTCGTTTGATTACATCTCTTATTCAATATTATAGTTGGCCAATATTTTATTTTTGTCTGTTGGACAGCTTGGTTGCATGAAGTTCAAACGTCTGACTTCTCTCTGTTTATGAAATATTACTATTGCAGTAGCCAGCTCATGATTTAGGTGTAGAAAATGGCATGTTGTCATCCATGGTTCTTGCTGTTGTTCATCATGTCTGGATTTACTGACATCTCGACAATGCAAACAGCTTGTTGCTATTTTAGACAGTGAAAGGTACCAGCCATTGTTTAAGAGTGGTACTCAAGAGGGTTCCTTAATTCAAGTTTAACGAGGAGGTGGTCCCTTGTTTAAGGTATGATCATCTTTTCTTCTCCCTTATGATTTTGGTCCTTCAATAATGAACTCATCTTTGTGTGAATTGTTCATACACGTTAAAACATAATGTGGATTGTCATACATTGCATGCATGGGGTATTCTTTACTAGCACTATGCAGACTTTAAGAAAAGAAAAAAAAAAAAGCCAGGAAATAGACATTGGCTGTCTCACCCCGAAATCAGAATCACATCGATGTGCGTGTAATAACGTATCTCGAGGGTGCAACCTTGAGCTCCAACCCCTCGGAGGCCACTAGGCTACTAATTCCCTTGCACAGAAGGTGCATTGGAGCTAATACATCTAAACAGAACACTACAATGGAAGACTAACTCATATAAAATGCTAGTTAATAAAAACTTTTCTTGATAATCAAAAGTAAATCAAAAGGTTCTAAACGTTAGAAACTATCTACAATCTATAAATCAAACTGCTATAAAACCAAAACTGAATTAAATCAAATTAAGGTCTATAACTCAAACTATAAACCAAAGCCTACTACCATATATTCTCAACTAGAGCTATAAACTAAACACCATGAAGTCAACTGCCATGCCTAGTTAACTCGTCGTCGGATCACGTGGAGGACCTCGGAAGTAAATCCCAATGAAGGGTTAGCTCATAGCTAATAGATGCAAACTTACAACTAGCCCTTCACGCGTAAACAACAATAGAGCGATCAACCCTTCATGCAATCACACAATCATGTTATATCATACATCACATTAAGTCATATGCATAGCATTCTTCAATGACATCCATAGCAAGTCATTAGCGATTCTATAAGAGTTATCACATACATAATAGTTCATCAACTCATGCATTCATGTAATATCTTAAATAACATTCATCATATACATAGAATTCTATAAAGATTATCACATAATAATCATGATATATGCATATATAATGAAATACATATGCAACGCATAGAGTGCCGTACATCGATCCAATAGCATCTCATCTGCCATGGTACCCTCATGCTAACCGCCGAATAAATGGCCCACAATTCACACTGCTGTGCCTACATGCAATCCGCCTCTAGTGATATGCATATGCAACAACATAAACAAAGTAAACATGCACACCTGGCCATCAGCGGTGCTCTTACAAGGTGAGTTGTCTCAAATCCCCATAATAGACTTACGGATACCTGCCATAACCAAAAGACGATCCAACTTTCAGGCAAGGATCAAACGCCTCATGTATTGTAGTGACCTAAACTAACTAATTGAACTCCCCCTTTATTGATTAAAATTTTGAATTATTTAATTTCATATGTGTGTATAGTTCTAGGTGTTTAATTAGACATAAGGTGTAATTTATACTATTAATTAAATTTAGGGGTCAATCTGTAATTAACTTTATTAAGGGGTAACTATTGTAATATATTTTTGAATTCGTTTGAATGCACGAACAGTTCATGCGTTGAACTGGTCGTGCATTCGTGGCTTGATAGTGGGGGTTGAGGGAGAGAAGGTAGGGGTTAACTCCCTATTCCTCTCAACTCATTGTTGGTTCGTTCAACCTAAGAGAAGAGAGTAGAGGTTTCTAGAGAGCGTTTGAGGAAGAAGGGAGCCTGAGTTTTCTTGTTTTGGTGTGTTGCAGAGAAGACGTGAAGAAGAAGAAGGAACTTGTGAATTTGAAATTCATTTTTTCAGATTGAGGAAGAAGGAAGGAAGAGCATCAGTTCGTGATTCATCTCCTTTGTTTAGCTACATTAGAATCTAACCTGTAAGTATCTTATCCGGATGATCTCATACCATTATGCTTGATATTTGATTTACCTTGACTTGAATGTGGTTTTTGATTTAAAAGTGATGCGTATACTATTTTTGGTTAATCATATGGTTGAATTTCTTGATGTTGATTTCCCATACACGTCTTTGATTTATGGTGATAGTTATTGGTACTCAATTTCATGAGCTATATGTGTGGGAGTTCATGTTCTGTAGAACAGAAAAACAGAGGTTCGTTTCTGGGTTTGTGATCGATCGGGTTGTGATCGATCGCTGAACACTGCGATCGATCGTAGTGTACAGAGACAGTGAATCTGAGTGCTGTTTTGGGTGAGGTTTTGGATGTCCATTGGTTCAGGCTTTCTGATGCTACTGATGGGATCATGTGGGGTCTAGGGCCGAGTGTCAGTAATGACTGCAACCCACGAGTTGCCTTAGCATAATCAACCAATTTGACACACTCCTCAATGAATCTACACTTAGAGAGTATAAATAATGAGACCTTGCATGTTTATGTTTTG
>JAUPMG010099425.1:0-12324 GCA_031762675.1 Pachysandra terminalis | reverse complement strand
AATTAGACACATAATAATGCACTTAAACACACAATTAAATCACATAATATTATTATTAAATGGGCAAAATACTTTTTTAGGGAATTTACGTCCTTACATCTTCTTCTTCTTTACACTACTCAAAAACCTAAGCTATTATTTTCTCCTTCATTCGTCCTACCTAGACCAGATCTATATATATTCTTCTACACTACCTTAAAACGTAATCTATTATTCTCTCCTTCAATCATCCTACCCAAATATTATTTTTTAGCAATCAATTGAAACCCCAGCCTTCTTCAATTCCAAGTTCCAACCTCAGTTGATTCAACCCAAACTTATTGTTTTTCTTCAACCAACTCAACTACGAAAACACCAACTCCAGATTGATCTTCTCTATCAACCGAAATGTTCAAAACCCCCGTTTTATCTTCTCCATTTTTCAAATATGTTTCTAATTTTTAATTTTAATTCATGAGTAGCAGATTGCAACTCAATAATGGCCATTGTCTGGATTGTTTATCCTTATCAATCGAATTGGATTTCGGGTTCGAAATGTTCAAAACCCTTATTTTATCTTCTCCATTATGAAGATCCATCGGATTCAAATTCGAATTCGGATCTACCAAAAATCTTAACAAATTGAATCTGGATTCAGCGAAATCCGCTTCGAATCCGATCCGTTTACAGACCTAGGACGAAGTGCCTTAAACCATCACAAATTATATGGACCACTTCCCCTTCTGCTGTTTTTTCAAGATCGAAAGAAACTATAAATATAAGGACAAGAAGTTAACCAAAAAAAGGAATGGAGTCGGTCTTGGTGGTTGAAGCTTCTTTGATTCATTAAAAAGAAAGCACAAAACCTTTCTTTCTGAGAAGGCAACCCAAAGACAATCCAAAAACGCCTTTTAAGCCAAGCCCTTTCTTGTGGGAGTCTCAAGCAATAGCCACAGCCACCTGCAAGAAAGCAATACTCATCAAGATCCAATAACAACCTCCTGCAAACAATCTTCCCAAGGAAGAAAGAAAATGCTGGATTTCAAGGCTGATGAAGAACGCGTTATTGTGCATTGTCGGCCTGCTAACAATGTACGTCTGTTAACATTGTCAGCCTTCTAACAAACGGTGTGCGCATTGCATAATGGTCTACGCAGAACAAATCCAACCATCATTTACAACACTCGAATCAATAAATCCAAATGATCAAGCAATACAAGAAAACCTCACTAATTTACTACAGATAAGAGATGGCAAAAAAGTTTAAACTTACGTGTCGAGGAACAGATCAGCTAAAGCACTGCGCCTGATATGCTCCTGCTTCATTGCAACATCTGTTAAAATAATTCGATTTGGCTGCACCCCCTGTGCAGCAGCATCTGAACATGCCAACACCAATTAGTAAGACAACTGGTGGCCAATGAATCATGGGGATGCTTCACGATTTTTACAAGATGAAAGAATCTACCACTTGTTTCAAAGATGAACTGAAATAAAGGCACAATGGTCAATCACATACATGCACGAAGTTTCATCTCGCCTGCTGCAGGGAATCTGAGAATATTGCACCAGAAGTGATAATTTGGCGAGAACAGAGTCTGAACTCAAAAACAGAGCTAAAAGGTTTACTTAAACTGATAAATAATGCTATTTTTGGATTATTAAGCTTCAATCCAATAAAAGTTTATCAAGAAACCGTCATACCTTTGAAACTAAATTCGACTGTAATGTAAGGATGCCGAATTCGTGCAATGAGAGCTATCTACAATCAAAATTTCCAAATTCAGCAAAAGCACTTCAAGTTGCTTCAGCTTTGATATGGAAAAGGGAATATCTCCATAGAGCAAATTACAAGACAGGTCCCTGGATTCAACACGGAACACAAATGGAAGAAACTTTAAGAAAGTTGCAGAAATTGGAAATCCAGAAGCGAATGAAAAAACTGAGACAGAACAAACTACTGGAATCTCAAGGAGACACAGTTACCTATCTCATCTGGAATCTGCCCGGTTAATCGATTTCCCTTCAAAGCGCTGCAGAATCAACAATGTAAGAGCGAATGATTAACAAAAAGAAGCCAGTACCGATCAAAATGGACGAAGTGATTAACAGATAGCAAACATACCAGCAGTTCTTTACAAATTATTGTAGTACTTCATTCCAATTGGGAAGAGAGGATATGGGAATTTGCCCTGCACCACACCAAGCACACAGGTTTATATAAATGGGCTGGACTTGGGCCGGGGTTTGCTTTGCTCGGCTCGGCTCAGCCCGGTCAAAATAATTTAGGCCATAGCCTGCCCAAGGGTGATGGACTACGGACCAATAATAGTTTTCTAACACTACCAAAGACCATAACAACCCTTCCCAAGGTTTTAAAAACCAGAACCGGTCGCCGGACCGATCCTGTCCGGTTCCGGTCTGGACCATCAGTCTGGATTGGTACCGACCGGTCGGGATTCGATACAAAAAAAAAAAAATTTGAAAAAAATTTAAGACCGGCAGAACCGGTCGTCGGACCGGACGGACTGGCGGGACCGGTCGCCGGGCTACTGGATCGGCGGACCAGCAGTACCGGACGCTAGACCGACAGTACTGGTGGGACCGGTCGTTGGACCGCTAGAACCGGTTGCCGGACCGTCGGTCCATGACCTAGCGATACTTCCTTTGTATCGCGGGTTGGAACCGAACCGGTATGGTCCGGACTGGCTGGTACGGACCGGTATCACCCGAACCGGGGAACCAAGACCCTTCCAAATGTATTTTCATGATGAGGAACACAAACCCGGCAAGTTTCTGGTCTTCAAGAGAAGGAAAAAAAAAATGACAAAATCCAGTTACTAAAACACCACTCAAGGAAGCAAAAAAAAAATGGAATAGAAGAGACTAAGCAGCTAACTCCCATATAAGCATGCAAATTACAACCATATAAAGCTTGATCGCACAAAAACTGTCACAACTATATCTAACTCCCTTGCTGGTGGGTGTCATTATTGTCGGAAGATCCCTGCTAAGAAGTCGAGTTCATTACATCAGATATATGTTATATCATAATAACAATGGAAACCAATTTGTATTGGGTATTGGTATATAGAAGACTACATTCCAATGCTAGTTTCTAATTGGTCTTTGCCAAAACAAAAAATAAACCAGCCTAAACTTTAAACCATGACTTGGTGAGTTATAAAAAAATTACCCTTTTGGAGGCATTGGATAATTCTTAACCAATCATCCAGGGTAAGCAAGCTGCTCCTCTTCCAGTTTTCTTTTTGCATTGACAAGAAAGGAAAAAAAATAAAATTAAAATTAAAGAAAAAAAAAAGATGTTTGGTGCCAATGTTCACATTTCATAATGGTTTCAAATCATAGATACATTTATATTCTTTAATCAACATAAAAATTTATGTTCTCCATTAAAATGCAAAAAATTCTATCTTAAAACAAAATTAAAACCACCAAGTACTCTACAATGTCCTTTTCTTAAAAGACCATGTATGATCCATTGCTTACCATTTAATGAGAAGCACAACTGTGCTTTTATGTTTTCCATTAAAATGCAAAACATTCCATCTTAAAACAAAATTAAAACCACCAAGTCTACAATGTCCTTTCCTTAAAAGACCATGTATGATCCATTACTTCCTTCAAAATCTGATAGTGTTCACTTTTATCATACAATGATACAGCATGGGATTCAAATGCAAAGTTAAGAAAGCAGCTCCTCCTGCTGTGAAAGGAATGCAAAGGAACTTATAAACATGGAAAGCTCAGATGCAGTAATTGCAAAGGGTGTTTTCATTAATGTTCAATACAATGTTAGACCTATCAATTCTTTAAGATTGTTGAGAATATCTCAATTGATTGATCCATTTTTCTTCAAGTGGATTATATTTTTTAAACAGGGGAAACTAAAAGCCAAAACTCCAATACTATTTTAATGTATATATTTCTTCTTCTTTTTTCAGCTGAGGATCTTGCCCAGTGGGTTGTTAGCCATAGTGTAAAGGATCGTCCGATTCCCCAATTGAAACCGATTCTAAACTAATGCAAAATGTAATGACTAGGTCCGATCCCGAGTTGACTCGTGCGATCCAATTCGGGATCGGCGAGTCAGATCATCCAATCCATCTCGAATTGTTCGATTTGAGAGAAAAAATGTATTGATTTCAGACCATCCGATCTTGTCCGATCCGATCCAACTCAGGATCGAAGCGGGACGATCCCCGAGTTGGATCCGAGATTAAACATTATGTTGTTAGCCGTAAATAAGACTCAAACTTAATTCACAAGATTCGACCGACCAATTGATACAACGTTGCGACTAATTTTATTTCATTAATCTTCGATGCAAAGTTACAACTAATTTTACAAAGAAATAAATAAACATCTCACCTCGGATCATCAATTTTTGTTTTCTTCACTTCTAAACCTCTAAAACGAAAATTTGTGAAACGTTCCTCCCAAGACCCCAATGTTTTTGGGATTTGGAACCAGTCTCACAAAAAATTCTCCCAAGACCCCTATTAGATTTGTTTGAGACATGGGAGTAATTTGTAAAATGTTCCTCCCACTACCCCCTATTGAATTTTTGGGTACATTGGAGCTGTTTTTCAATTACACCTCCCAAAACCCTACAGAATTTTTTGGCGTGGGAATTGTTTCAAAATACATCACCCAGAAGTCCTATCAAATTTTTGAGCATAGGAGGTGCCTCTGGATTTTACCACCCAAGAATATTGATAAAGAAAATTACTTCCGCGTCGACACCTAAGATCAATAATCGGTGTGCAGGAACGACGCTCACAAATCTCAACGTGTCAATATCAATAATCTCGAGTTTTTTGTCGTGGTCAGGGGGACTTAAATGTAGATATAAAAAATGGTGAGGACAAATAGTCCAATGATAAATTGACACCTATCAGGATTGTGACTGACATATGAGCAAAGTTTAATTGATACCTCGGGTGAGACCTGTGGGGATTATACAAGCAAAGACCAAACTCGGTTCGGAGCAAGCAGAGTTGAAACATAGATATGGAGTAAAAGGTCGCATGCACAGTGATGACTCCAAATATTGTACGAGTCTCGAGGTGACCGATGCATTTACAAGGATTATACACAGCAAAGCTAATATCAACAAATACTCCTCGGTGGGATGCCGAACCCCCATCCGAATCCCCATGGCGAGAATGCTAAATACTTCATTGTGGGTTGTCGAACCCTGATGGCGGGAAAGTCGAATAAAGGTGCGTCTCACGTTCACCAAAGGAATGCATCCCGGTGGCCATGTCAATATGAATTTACATCTAAGGAGAGAGACAACCCTGGATGGTGTAGAACGTAGACACGTCGATTTGCTCTTGCATCTAAAAGGAGAGACAGCCCTGGACGGTGTAAGACGTCGACATGTCGATTTGCTATTGCATCTAAATGGAGAGACAACCCTAGACGGTGTAAGGCGTCGACATCGATTTGTTCTTGCATATAAAGGGAGAGACAGCCCTAGACGGTGTAAGACGTCGATTCTCCACGGTGGGATGTCAAAATCCCACGGCGAGAATGCCGAATACTCCACGGCAGGATGCCGGACCTCCACGGCGGGAATGCTGAATACTCCAAAGTGGGATGCCGAATCCCCATGGCGGGAATGCCGAATAGAGGTGCAACTCATATTTACCAAAGGGATGCGTCCCGGTGAACACACAGTCTCGAAAGTGCTAAGGTTCGAGGACCCCAAAAGCACTAAGACAAATAGTCTCGAAAATGCTAAGGTTCGAGGACCCCGAAAGCACTAAGACGAATAGTCTCGAAAGCACTAAGGTTTGAGAATCTCGAAAGTGCTAAACTAGATAGCCTCGACTGCTCCAAGGCTAAAACAACTACTACTACATTTATTCCTGCTGATCGCCAAACGCCTATGTCTCGGCTTCATGAGCGTGACATACATGGGTACTCACCAATCTCTTATCATATTATGAACCACATGCTGTGTCATGGTTTTCAGTGGCAAATGTGTAATTTTCCAATATGACACGGGATTGCTCTACCTAAGAGACTGGAGTATATAATGCGTACTGCCTCAGGTTAGCATTTTAACACCGTTAGAAACGGTTTATCGGAACTTAACTCCCGTTATCTTTTCCAAATATAAATAGTGACTCACTTTCCTTGAAACAGATGATGATGAGAAATGACAAAAGGGGGAGACCTCTGACGAAATTCCCAAACCTTGAACTACGTTAGACTTGATCCCTATTTGGGTACGTAGGTAACCTGTTACAGGTACAGTCTAAAACCACCATTAGATTAGGGATGATGGGAGGAGTATGGGAGATTGCTTAAACAGAGCTCTGAAGTATGCTCTCACAATCTCCGTAGGAGAAATAGGGGTTGGGGAGCTTCAATGAGTTAGACTCGTGATACGTGGCTTTGAAGAGAGATCATGAATTTCTAAGACTCCGACCCACTATTTCCCTTAGCCTGACCTGACCCGTTCCAATTAAACGGTCATTTTGTTTTACTCTTTTGATTCTTCTAAAGATAGGGTACGGTCACTCATTGATTTAGGCTTCCGTCGATCAATAACATTACCATTGGTGACTCTTTCACAAAATCACCCTTTACATACTAATACACTCTTATGCATAATCTCTCTATTCTATAACAATCAAACATTCTATAACATGGATTTTAATGAGATTCTAATGCAATATCGGTCATCTTAACATCATGTGTGAGATTCAACACTAATGCTCATAAACTAAGCATGATTCTTACAATACACATTGGATTCAAGCACAATTTCTGAGATTTGGTTCATCATTCAAGAGAAAACCATCATCCATGAGTCCTGCGAAAGTATACGAGTACTTACAAAGCTAATGGTGTGGAAATCCAGTTGTTGAGAGCACTTCCGTAGCAATCTTCTTCTGCTTCCTCTTCTTCACTTCTTCTTAGCCAAAGTTTCAATAGGAAATTAGGGTTTCTCTGTAATGTAAGTTAAGTCTTCTTATCTTAATTGAATCTCAACCCTTGGTTACCTTCTATCTTATAAGAATGAATCCTAGCCTTTAGTTGGGTTTTAAAGTAAAATTGTTTTGGTGTAATCACATACTAGTTATTAAATATACTATATCCAATAGAGATAAGAATGAATCTTATCCTTTAGTTGGGTTTTAAAGTAAAATTGTTTTGGTGTAATCACATACTAGTTATTAAATATATTATATCCAATAGAGGGTTTACACTATAATCCTTTCTAATTTCCTCTTGTGTTACAACTTAAGTCTTTAGTTCACAGTATTTACAATTTAGTCCTTAACACTGAGATTTAAAGTTTCAGTTCATTACATTAAACCCCAGAGTGGTCTGCAACAAGGGGATCCCCTCTCCCCTTACTTGTTCATTTTATGTCAACAAATACTTTCACATGCCTTTGACAAGGAAGAAGCCACGAACTCTATTAAAGGTTTAAAAATCAGCGGAACTAGCCTCCCGATCACACACCTTATGTATGCTGATGATCTCATTGTTTTTGGGCGTGCTAATATTCCTGGCTGTTGTAGAATTAATGATATTATTTCTAATTACTACAATGAGGCTGGACAATTGATTAATTTCAAAAAATCGACTATTCTGTCCAGTAAAAATATGGTTGGTCAACCCAATGCTGAACTTATCAGAATTTTTCAAGTTCCTTGGACTAAGAAGTTTAAGTCTTACCTTGGCATCCCTATTTCCTCTGGTAAACCATCTAAGAGCTTATTTACTGAGCTTCTTTATAGAATGGCTTGGAAACTTGCGGGTTGGAAACCCAAACTCCTTACTCAGGCAGGCCAGGTTACTTTAATCAATTCTACACCCTGTGCTGAACCCCAACACCTTATGGCTTACATGCAGCTACCTTGTTCTATTCTTGAGAAAATTGATCGATCGGCAAGGGATTTCCTTTGGACTGGGAATGACCCAAAAAACGAAACTTCACACTATTAATTGGTTGAAGATCTGTGCGTCTAAAACGGCTGGTGGGTTAAACATTAAAAACCCATCTCTGTTCATCAAAGCCCTTCTCCTTATAAAAGCTTGGCTTCTCCTGCTAGATAGTAATGTTCTATGGTGTAGACTTTTAAAGTCTAAATACTTTAGGAACTCTACCTTCTTCTATTCTCATTCCAAAGCTTCTGACTCATACTTTTGGAAGGTCATTTCCCATATCAAGCATTGTTTGATTAATGTCATTGGTTGGCAAATTGCGAATGGATTAAGTATCACTACATCTGATAATAGCTAGCTTCCGCCTTCTCTCTCGCCGAGCCAGGTAAGTATCCCACTCACTGATGAGTTCTCTAAAGTATTTGATTTTATTGTTCCATAGACTTGCATCTGGACCATTGAGGCATTGGCTCACTTCTGGGACATTAAGATGGTTGACCGTATCCGTGCTATCCCTATCAATTACAATATGTTGGAAGACGCTGTCATCTGGAAATTCACATCTAATGGTAAATTTACTATTTCATCAACATATAACATGTTGGTGACCGAAGGTATGTCCACTTCTTCCCTTGATATATTTTGGTTGCACCTTTGGGACATACCGTGCCCTTTGAAAATAAGATTCTTTTTGTGGAAATGCTGCCATGGGGGGATTTCCGCGGGTGACTTTTTAAAAAGAATTGGGGTATTGGAATTTAACTGCCTCCTTTGTGGTGAGCATCCTGAAAACATTCAACACCTCTTCATTAGTTGCCCTTCTCGAGAGCCCTTAGGTTTCTTGTCACTGGTGGCTTCCTTAACCCTTCACTTAATTTGCTGGTTTGGATTAGTGAAGCTTTTAATACCACCATTTCCTCCTTGCCCGAACATATCAAATGCCTTGCTTCTTTTATTGCAAACTTCGTATGGGCAATTTGGATCACACGCAATAAACATCTTTTTGAGGGTACTAAGCCGGGTATGGAAAATACATACTCACTGTTAAATATTTTATTGCAGGATTCTGATAAACTAATCTGTCATAAAGATAATATGTCAAATCAGGGGCTCAAAGAAACTCGATATGTGCGTTGGACTCTTCCTAAACACTCATATGCTAAACTTAACTTTGATGGCACTGCAAAGGGATATCCTAGTATAGCTGGTGCAAGAAGCGTATACCGAAGTGATCGTGGTGGATTCTTGTTCAGGTTTTCGCTCAGTATTGGTACTACTACTGCCTTAGTTGCTGAATTGCAGGCTTGTGTTGAAGGTCTTACCATGGCGCATCATTATGTAATTTTACATTTGGAAATTGAAGGTGACTCGAGTGCGATTATTGAACTCCTCTCCAAAGACTCTCGCGGTTCGTGGGTTATTGAAGGGCTTTGCTATAAAGCCAAATCTCTTATCTTTAATTTTCGTTCGGTTATCCTTCTATATGTTGTTAGGGAGGGTAATCAGGCTGCTGATCGGTTGGCAAATCTAGCAGTTGATGGTCTTTTTTGCTTTTGGAGGAAAAAACCTCCTTCTGACGTATATTTAAAACTAAGATTACATTGTGTTCGAGATTATTCACTCATTTGAGAATAGAAGTGTCGTATGATGTATGTTTAAAATTGAGATTAAATTGTGTCCCAGATTATTGGGACTCTGTCATGTTACAATCTTTTCAAAATTCAAAAACTAATGTTAGTCTTTACGACTAAAGGATACGTCACAACTAGTGATGTTATCCTCAACATGCCCCTTAAGCACAACGGGTTGTCAAAAATAGTAAGCTTGTCACGTGGAAGATTGAATCGTAGATGGCTAAGTCATTTTGTAAAGATATCAGCAAACTGGTTTTTTGTAGGTGTGATCACTCCAGGTTGGGTGGACCCTAAGCCAACCGGGTTAATATGGAGTCGCCACCATCGATTAGATTAGAGTTGTGAATGGTCACCTATTTTCATTAATTAAACTCAAAATAGATCCAAAAATAAAATTTAAATAACGGTCTAACCAGAACAAGTAGAGAAGTTTAGTTAAGAGAGCAGGAAGGTGTTAGGCACCAACTCTCCTGATTCAACCAATTACCTGGTTTAATGATATTTGACCAAATAAAAAAATGATTAAGGACATAAATAAAAATTCCTAGAAAGTACTATTAAAAGGAGAAACCTAAAGGGTGTGTTTGACGCAAGGAATTGAAATTAAGCTGTAAAATTATAATTCTCAAAAATAAAAATAAACAACAATCAAAATGCCCTAGAATAATGGAATCATAAGAACAATAATTAACCCCCTTTCAAAACTATCAAGTACCTCAAAACAACATAAGATTTGACCATGTGGAATGCTTAATATACGAAAACCAAAGAAAACAAAACTAACAGACCTGGACTTCTGAACAAAACACAAAGAAAATTTAGGCTGCGTTTGGCCCGGCTTGTGCTTATAGATAAGCACTCATAGGATAAGTTGCTCGATGGGAGCACTTATCCACAACAATAATAAACTGCTTATTTGAACAAAATTTCGTTTGGTAAATTCATTTATTTAAGTTCTTATGAAAGTTTTGGGGTAGAATAGGTATTATAAAAGTATTATTAAAGTATAAAAATAACATTTATTTAAGTGCTTATGAAAGTTTAGGGGTAAAATAGGTATTTTAAAAATATTACTAATGTTGTGAAATAGCTTCAAACATAAGAGCTTGGGAAAAGCCGTTCTCCTTATGGGTAGCCTTCCTCTATTGCTTATGGGTAAGCACTTACTCATAAGCACGACCAAACACATTTAATTTTAAAAAAGTGTTTATATAAGCTATAAGCTACAATAAGTACTTATAGAAACCAAGCCAAACGCAGCCTTAGAAACCTACGATCCTAATTTCTATAAGAAATCAACGATCTGATTAGTCCTATTCATATTTTCAAAACATCATGAAAAGAAAATCCTGAAAGGGTCTAAACATGGGGTTCTAAAACCCATAAGATCAACACGCATTAATCGATTACGATTCCTCAATCTCTATAAGCATGACATTAATCATCCAAATCAGAAAAATGAATGACCAAATTCACTCAAGCATTAATCGTTCAAACCACAAAATTGATTAATCAGATTCGATCAAATATTAATAGTCCAAACCAAATAAAAAATTTAATTAATTAATCGGATTTAATCGAACACCGATTTTCCAAACTAAAAAATAATTAATCATAAATCGAGCATAAATTCAAATTATTGAATTTTAGTGTTGGGTCGACTCGGTTGGCCCTCTTAGTTGGGCCGACCTGGGTCCCCACTTATTGGGACGTCCATGTTTGCTTAGAAGTGTGGGAGACTCTCTCCTTTTATCAAGGAGAATCTCCTATATATATAAGACTCCTCCTCCACATAGAGGACTACACGTTTGAGGCTTCCAACTTGAGGGAATCTCTCTCTCTCTCTCTCTCTCTCTCTCTCTCTCTCTCTCTCTCTCTCTATATATATATATATATATTCTCCCCCTTTTGAGATATGGTTTTTGCTATTAGACTTCCGTACATAGATATACTCATTTTGAGTGTGGACTATTGTATGTGGTTCTAGTAATCACAGATTCTGACGTGAGACATTTTTTCAGTTTGATAGAGATCTTTCGTTGCAGATTCGAGTTCGTGTGTATCGAGGTATGTGATCCGATTTGTCTACAACCTTCATTGGTATCAGAGCTGCTGTGATTTGTCTTTGTTGGACTGAGTTATGTCGAGAAACCTCATCTAAGAAGCAACCTAGTTGATGTCTTACAGAAAACAACACATACAATGCATGGTTGCATCAATGATCAAGAGAGGATCGTTTATGCAACCATAGATTGAGATCATCATTGTTTTGGGGTGATTATCATTGTCTTTTAACACCTACAATGTTGGGTCGAAGATATTAAGAGTTGGTTTTAATTGGATTAAGAATCAAATTTAAAAAAGCCAAATTTGTAGATTTCGGTTCGGTTAGCCAAAATGGACTATTCGATTAACTAAAGTAGTCATTCGGTGGACCGAAGAATAGCCAAGCTAGCCTTCGATCGGTCAAACGGACCTCGGTTGATCGAAAAGGTTGTTCGGTCAACCGAACAAGCCCAGAATAAAGAAAATAATAGGTTACTATAAGTGTAATTGAAGAGGCCTTGGTCTATCAAATGTCACGCCCCAGATCCTGTAACCCGAATCCTTAGGTGGGATGGCACGGATCTCAAGGAGTAACCTTCGGGATCCATTTCTGGACCGCGGATCGACATCGTCAGAACCAAGAAATAATGAAATATTCATCGTACAGAGTAGCGGAAGCAAAATGATACATAAAGATCTCAAAGAAAATACATCAAATAAAGTGGCTTCAGAA
>JAUPMG010099414.1:0-12324 GCA_031762675.1 Pachysandra terminalis | reverse complement strand
TTTTCAGATTCAGATGATGTAATATTAGTTACTTATATCTTACTAGAACGTTATTAGAACTTCCGCTTATGTTTTGAGTACTGTTATCCACTCCCATAGAAATATAAGGTGAAGGTTGCGAAACAAATCAGAAAATCTTAGAAATTGAGAATTTATGGTTGGGGTCGTGACAATCAACCATGATCAAATGCCATTCTAGCATTTTACAAATAAGGTTGTTTAATTTTAGATATATAGTTATGATGAAAAAATGATAATAGAGAAGGAACATTGTTTGCAAATAGTTGATTCAACACCCTTGTGCATTATACGGACAAAGTAATGTTGAAGCATGTGAATATGTTTATATGTTGGTGTTGTGATTAAACCCTAGATCTGGATCTGATAATGGCAAAGAAGCAAGAAACAAGTAAAGAAAAAATAGAGATCACAAGCACACAAACGATTTACATGGTTCGACATGAAGCTTACGTCCACGGGCGAAGATCGGAGAAGATTTCAATATGAGAAGAAAATATGAAGAGATTACAGAATGAGCTCTCTTGCTCAGAAAACCCCTAATATCAAACACCCCTTACAAACTCGAACCGGGTCGGGTCGGGTTGAAACCCACCATGAATCGGGTTGGGTCGGCCGGTGCAAAAAAAAATTGGGCATGCGGATCTGAATTCGAGACACCCACATTACAGTTGGTATAATATAAAAAGAGTCTCAACATGCTTAGAGCACAACATGTCAACATTTTCTTTATGAACTGAGGTTATTACAATCAAACAGATCAAATTGCCAGCATCAGTTTCCTTAGTAAGCTTCTCGATTGCTGCATTAAATGTCTAATATGCTTTTTTAACCCGAGAAGGAAAACAAAAAGGAAGAAGGAAGAAGAAATTAGTCAGTAATCTGTATCAATCTAAGAATTTACTTGGGAAGGATGCACACTTTTACAAAATTTATGCCCTATGAGTAGCTAAGCTGGCTGTTGCATAATTTAGTTTATTGTTTGGGGCTTTTTACCTAGGTTGTGAGATAGAAATCAAATGGAATAATCAGGTGGCCATATGCTCGAATTAAAACTTTTTCTCAATGAAAGACAAATTTCCCCTTATGTTATTGCAATCCACTTTAACCCATCACATGGAGTTGGGGACGTATTGTGCTCCACCAGATGGAATGATAATGAGGCTTTCATTTTAGAATTGTCTAAGGCTCAAATATATTAAAATATTAGTGGAACTAAATCCAGTATATTCTAGATTAAGTGGTTCATTTTCTCTTTTCAATGGTCTTAGAATCTTATAATAATATGTAGCTGTTCTCAATTTGTTTTAGTGTTTTAATTAATCGACTCCCAGATCTTTGTGGACATCGAAGCAATATTATGTAAATTCATGAATCATAATGAATATTACAAAAAGAAGAGTGTGATCACTCTACGGTCAGATGGAACATAAGTCGATCGGATAAATATGGAATTGTCACCATCCAATGAATTAAAGGTGTGAATGGTCACATTTGATAAGAATTCATGAATCATAGTGAATGTCACCAGATCTTTCATTATTACTCATGTTGAAATCGCTGCACATCTCTCCCTTTGGAGTCAAAATCTAGGAACCCACTTGCTTGAATCTGATTCTCAAACTTGAATTGGGAAGAAACGTTTCCATAATCAAATTCATAAGCAAACAATCCCTTATTGTGTAGAGAACCATGTCCGAAAACGTCATTGAAGTTTGAATTATTTTCCTTCTCTTCACCAGAATGAATGAAATTCAGACCGTGGACGCTATCCGGTGACAGCCACTCAGCAAATAAAAGCTTGGGGAAGGAGCTTTGATGAATTTCTCCAGGAGGGTTATAGTCTAAGACCTGTGGGATGGATTGTTTGGTATCTGTTAAAGATCCTTTCATGTACTCAAACGATTCAATACTTGGAACTTGGGTGCTGTATCCGTTAGGAGTAGGTGTTGATTCTGTACTTTCTGGAAATAAATTGATATAGCTGGTGTTGGTTTGAGCTTCCAATCCTTCAACCTTGTTAACTTTCTTCTTCAGATGTGAATTCCAGTAGTTCTTAATCTCATTATCAGTTCTTCCTGGCAAATACTGTGCTATCTGAGACCACTTGCTCATAATGAATTACCTTAGCATCTGTTTACAGAATCATTCAATCAATCTAAAATACAGTGGAGTTGAGCTCCTCTCTTTTTTTACAGTAAAAGAGAAAATGTTTCAATACCCTAGGAATGCAGCATTTAGTAGTATGTCTTTCTTGCTTACTTGTTGCCTAATACGTGATGGAGAGATAAGATCAACTCCTCCTCTTGTATGGCGAACTTGCCTCGCTTCAAACCTGGCCTTAAGTAGTTAACCCAGCGTAACCTGCAGCTCTTCCCACTGCGTTGTAAACCTGGATATTAACAATAAGAGGATAAAAGGTTTATTATCATGTGTATTTCTGTCTGTATTATAGATATGGTCATGTTGTTATGAGGAGATTGATGCTACTGAGGCAGTCGGAAAGTATTTGTCTGTTTTCTAGGGGTCGAAGGGTATAATAGTAATTTCACTTAATTATGTTTAGACCTAACTACAACGTATTAATCATGTCTTTTCGTGACTGCTCTTTATAACACTTTATTTGAGCTTTGGAAAGTAGTAGAACATAGTATGTATCCATGGACGTAGATACTATTTGTCGAACCACGTAAATTTGTATCTTGTGTGTGCTTGATTTCTTCTTCAAACATTAGATTCTTACACTGTTATAGAGAGGGTAATTTTGCAGCCGACTGTTTGGCTAACAATGCTATTTCCGAGAGACGCGTTTGCCTTTGGAAAGGCTCCCCTCTGAAGGATGATTTCATGGGTCGTGCTACTGTCCGAAATTTCATCTCCTCTTAATCTCCTTTTATATAGATTTTATTACAAAAAAAAAAAAAAAGAAGATTTTTTCATCTGTTTATCTTTCTTTCTTAACAGGTCAACCTTGTCTGCACTTGAAAGTCTTGATCTTCTAACTTAAACCACAAGTTTGTTAACTCATAGTTCAATCTTCTTATTCCCAAAGAAGATGTATCTTGCAGAATGAATAAAATGCTACAAACAACTTAGGTATTCACTATCTTTTGTGAATCTTGTTAGAGCCATTTTATGAATGTCATTTGTAGGCGTTGAGTCATATGCATATATGAGTATGCATGGTTGTCAAAAAATCAATTTTATCAAAAGTAATCCTAAAATCACTTTTGATGGTCCTAGTAGGAATTATTATCCTAGACCTATTCCTCAAGACCTTCTCTATGAGGAAGATTTCTATCATACACAGAAATCGTATCATTGTAAGACCATTTATGAATAGAACATTGATGGACAAACTGAATATCAAATTTATAAAACCATTCATCAGATCTTAATGTATAGCATAGTTTGTAAACAACACAATAACACAGATCCAAAATTGCCAAGTTTGTAACTTGTGGATTTACTTGAGTCCTTAAGGGATGGTGGGATAATGCTCTCACATCTCAACAGAGGCATGAAATCTTCCATGCCACCAAAATCATTAAAAATGAGCAGAATATGGATACTCCGCAGCCAGATGCTGTATACACTCTCATTCTCACCCTCCTTCGACAATTTGTTGGTCCCGAAGGAATCATCAATGAAAGGTCTCGTGAACTCTTACAAAATCTTTGTTGTCCCACTCTAAGCCATTTTAGATGGTATAAGAATGTATTCCTTGCAAAAGTTCTCCAAAGACTTGATGCTAATTCAGATCATTGAAAAGCCAAATTTAGTAATGGCATACCAACTTTCTTTACCGAAAAAGGTTAGAAAGAAATTAAGAGATTTGAATAATGGTATATCTATACCTTATGATACCCATACTTATGGTAGTCTTACTAGTGTCATTATTCAAGAAGGCTTAGCTATTTGCAATGATATAAAATTGCAAAAGCGGCTTAAGAAAGAAAAATTTGTCAAGAATAAAGAAACTGGAGGCTCAATATGTTTATAACACAAAAAGTGATTATCCTACCCAAAGGAAATCAAAAAGAATAAATAAAAAATCCTCTGAGAGGAAATCTTATAAGAAAAAATCTTATAAGGACCAACCTGAAAGTTCTAATAGGAACAAATCTTCTAAAAAATATAAAAGAAGATCAAACAATCCTAAAAAAAGCTAAATGCTATAAATGTGGTAAGATTGGCCATTATGCCAACAAATGTACCACTCAGAAGAAATTACATAATCTTCAAATTGATGAAGATTTAAAACTATAATTAAGTAAATTGTTACTTACTTCTTCCAGTTCTGATCAGGACACTGATCATAATAATTCTGATAATGAAGATTTCAATTCTTCATCATCCGAATCTACCAAATCTGAGGCTTGTCAATGTAATGATCTTCGCAGCTAATGCAACCATCTTCAAGCTATTATTCAAATGAATGGTCTAAGTATTTACGTTCTTACTGACCAGCAACAATCTATTCTTGACTTAATTGATCAAGTTTCTGATCCCCAAGTCAAAAGGTAGCTAATCTAAGCCGCTTTTGATACTACAAAACCCGACACTCCTCCTGCATCTCCTAATATCCCTGATATGCATTATAGTATGAAGAAAATAATGAATAGACTCCGATATCCTTCACAGTCTCATCAAAGACGGACTAACATTCCTGAACTTAGGCATGAAGTTAATCAGTTAAAATTTGAGATTAAGAACCTCAAAATTCAACAGGAATTTATGCAATCAGAGATTCATCAATTGATGACTAAATTTATACCTACTACAAGCATACAAATTAATTCTAATCAAGATTAGGCATTTACTAGTAATAATCATATTCAAGAGATTATTCCCTCTACTAATACTCTTGAAACTATATCATGCTTTTTCGTGGCTGCTCTTCATAACACTTTATTTGAGCTTTGGAGAATAGTAGAACCTGGTGTGTATCATAATAGTGTTTAATCTGGGATCCAACTCGGGGATCGTCCCGCTCCGATCCCGAGTTGGATGGCCGATCCAACTTGGGATCGGAGGAGATCAGACGATCTGAAATCAACATCCAACTCGGGATCGGACGAGATCAGATGATTTGAAATCAATACATTTTCTCTCTCAAAAAATCCAACTCGGACGATTTGACTCGCCGATCCTGAGTTGGAACGCCCGAGTCAAGTCGAGATCGGACCGAATCATTACGTTTCGCATTAGTTTAGGATCGGTTTCAACTCGAGGATCGGACGATCCTTTACACTATGGTGTTTATTCGTGGATGTAGGTACTATTCGCTGAACCACATAAATTTGTGTCTTGTGTGTGCTTGATTTCTTCTTCAAACGTTAGATTCCTACACTCTTATAGAGAGGGTAATTTTGCAGCCGACTGTTTGGCTAAAAATGCTATTTCCGAGGGACGCGGTTGCCTTTGGAAAGGCTCGAAGGATGATTTCATGAGTCGTGCTACTGTCCGAGAAGTCATCTCCTCTTAATCTCCTTTTATATAGATTTTATTAAAAAATAAAAAATAAAAAATAAAAAATAAAAAATTTCTTCATCTGTTTATCTTTCTTCCTTAACAGGTCAACCTTATCTGCACTTGAAAGTCTTGAACATCTAAATTAAACCACAAGTTTGTTGACTCATAGTTCAATCTTCTTAGTCCCAAAAAAGATGTATCTTGAACATCAAAATTAAACCGATTCACTATCTTTTGTGAATCTTGTTAGAGCCATTTTATGAATGCCATTTGTAGGCGTTGAGTCATATGCATATGTGAGTCTGCATGGTTGTTAAAGCTTCCAGTGAACATTAGCAAACTGGACTAACACATGAACACGGTTTACAATCTGCTATATTGTGAATCAGTGAGTAACATACCAGCCTTTGCAGGTACAGAGCTCCAGCAGCTGTGGCCATGCTGAAGTACGTAAATCCTGAGCTTCTCATCTTCTTCTGGTGACCAAAGACCCTTCCTGTGCCTCGGCTTCAGCTTGTTGACAGACTTGCAACCCATCGTCAACATTTATTTCTGGCGGGAATTCGAGATTATTATAGTAGAGCTAATGTTAGGCCTTTGGAGACTAAACCCAGCTTATTGAAAAAGAGAAACTGATTGAAGGGAATGACAGAAGGCTATTGGGAGCAGAATGAACCAGACGACTGATGTTTGAAATTTAAAGGTAGCTGGGGTGGCGGAGGGGGGGGCAAAGTTTTTTAAAATCGTATGTATGCCACTCTACCTACCTTGGGTGGAGTGGCGCTGCATGTTGGCCCCCCTTAAAATACTCATCGTTTTTTATTTTTTAATAATTATTATTTTGTATATATGTTTTATAAAGTTACAATTTTATACCTATTATTATGTTTATTTTAACTTTCTAAAATTACACTCTTACTCATATTTTTTAAAATTAGTCTTGTATCTACCTATAGGGTTATAGGGTTGCCAATAAGTCAAGCTAGCTTGGTTTGTATGAGCTGAACTTCAGCTCTAAAATTAGGCACACAAGCCGAGTCAGAGCCTGAAAAAAAAGCTCATTAACTTAATGAGTTTGAGCCGAGTTTGGGTAGGCTCAACTCTGTTAAAGCTCGACTCGATTTGTTTATGATATTGTACATTTATATTTCTATATCTAATATTATATATGAATACTAAATATATATGTTAATATACTGTGCTATATATAATCATTATTATCATGTACAATATTAATTTATTTGAACTAAGGTAAGTTTGTTTTGTTTTTTTTTTTTTTAATTCAAATTGAGCCTTTTAAGAGTTTTTTGCTAGCCGAACTTGAGCCTAAAATATTTTAATGAACTTGAGCTCAAATTTTTTTAACGAGCTTGAGCTAAGCGTGAGCCTTGCTTAAGGTTTACGACACGTGTCGAGTGGTTTACAAGCCAGAGACAAACTGGGCAAAGCTCGACCCAGCTCATTTATAGCCCTATCTATTTATTATATGCCAATGTTTTAAATTTTATTGAATTTTTTGATTTCGTTAAGGTAGGCAAAATCGAAATCCTTGGGTCTCTTATTGGGTGTCTAATCTTGATTTCTTATATTTAGAAAGCATTAAAAAGTTCAATTATTTAACAACACGTGCAAAAGAAAATAATAAAAATCATATTTATATAATATTAAAAATTTAAATAATTCTGTATGTGATTTGCAAGTATGGTGGGTCCTAATCAGGTCCCAATTTAAGGACCCAGACCCTACCTGATTACTAATATAAACAGGGAAAACAAAGACAGATGGTCAAACCAATCCTTCTTTCTATGATGACTGAAAGTGTTCATTCACCAACTCCTTCAACAACAAATCTAATAAAGAATTATCTTTCCATACATAAACCTCTTATGCTCCTGATTTCTATTGGAAAATGTTGTCTATATGTGATATTATAGACAACAATTTCCAAAAAAAAAAAAAAAGTAAAACTTACTTTTCATTTGCTTCACATTGAATCTTTAGAGATTGTTGATTTGTTCATCTATTGAAATGTTGGCAAAGGATGTTGCTTCAGAACCTGGATTCTTTATGTCCTATATAATATAAACTCCTCGCTTGCCTCGTAAAGTTGAAAGAACAAAGAGATGGATTGGATTAATATTAGGATTCTAAGAACACTGCAGATACTATTACTGGATTTAGTAGTTGGCCATTTCAACAGGTACAAGAGTTGTTGAGCTCTTAACTTAGAAAGGAAGACATGGGAAACACCGCATATCATTAAGTAATCACATCTATACTGTATATATATTCCAGTAATAATGCAAACGCATGTGATAAACTTATATTTTTTAGAATTAGTTTACTATTAGCTATCCGATAAATGATGTTAGCTTCTGAAATAAATTAATAAAGAGAATGGTGTCAATATTTTTAATTAAAACTTTCAATTTTTAAAGAGGTCAAATGTATAGTATTACATGTGTCTACATATGATGATTCTACATTAATAATAAATAGTAACTAAAGTTTGTAAAAAAAAATAAAAAGTATGTGCATCTCATGTTTTGATTTGGTTAAATTTTTCGATTTTTTTTTTTTTCTACTTGTTCACATTCATCACACCTTTTAATCATGGTATTTGTCACAACATGCACAGCATACATTTAATAACACCACCACTTGCTTATGAATCTATGAAGCATAAAAAATAAAGGGTAAAAGAAATGTTTTCTATCTCCACATAAGTTGCATTTTCTCAAAATACTAACAAAATTAAGTTTGCTAGAGTAATGACATAAAAACTCTCATATTAATAGCAAGCAAAATGATACTTTAGGAGTTGGGATACTAACTAAAAATTGCAAGCACCCTCCAATGAACAAAAGTCCAAGTAGATAAGCATAAGAAATAATGCACATGTCATGCAAGTCAATTTATAAAATTGATTTTGTTTTGTTTATCAAAAAATTTAAAAAGTAATTTCTTACTTCTATATATATAATTTTCAACTTCTATTTTATGAGAAATTTGTATTTCAATGCATAATGTGTATATTGCTTAGTTCTATTTTCATAATTATTTAAAACATTAAGAAATTATAAATAAAAAAAAATCCTAGTTTTCTTTAGAAAAATTGTTGAGTTGACCATATAAAATCCTATATGAAATTCAACTACCTAATATAAATAAAGTTGAAACATCAAAAATGAAAAATCTTGTAGAAAATAATTGTTACTGTTACTTGCAATTGGATTATATTTGTGTTTATAATTTTTAGGGAAAATTATAAAGACCGCACTTGAGTTGTGCGTAAATAACATAGACCTCCCTTCACCTATTTAAAATAACACTATCCTCCCTGTCAGAAGACGTCTGTTTGAAAAACTAACCTTTTATCATATTTTACTGAAATACCCAGATTAATTATTCAAATATTTAATAATACAAAATTATTTTATTGAAGAGGGAAAAGAAAAGGGTTGGCCTAAACATGGGATAAGGTCAACATGGTAAAGGGGAGTGGGGGGTGGGGAATCTCAACAGATCAAACGCTTAAAATCATCATCTTGGAGAGAGAGAGAGAGAGAGAGTACAATAGAGTGGGCGTTAGGAATTGGGATTAAGTGATTGAATCAGGGACGGAACGGGAAAGCAGAGAAAGAACACGGCTTTTTAGTTTGGTTAGTTTTTTTAATGAAAAAAATTGAAATCCAGTACTGGACTTAAACTATTGTTGAAGATTTTTAAAATAAATTTATTTTGATGCTTTGTAGAAAGCTTTGTTTTGTAAAATCACAATATTTACGATTTCCAGACTATTGTTTCTCACTCTTATTCAAGATAGGTACAAAGTAAAAATGTTTGAAGAGGAAAAAGAAAAGGGTTGGCCTGAACACCAGATCATGGTTCATCAGATAAATGCCCATGATATCACTTTTAACTATGACAAACACAAACTCAAAGAATGAGCTTTGGAAATATTTGGGAAGGATCATATGACCCTTTTGAACTAACAAAAGAAGTTCAGATGGTCTTGAACATCTAATATATTTCATCTCCAGATAACAATTGTCTATTATTTGTATGGGGCTAAACTACAACTCTGATTAGCATGCTACTAATTTGACTGAACACGTGGCGAAACCATTCGATCACTACTCGAACACGCGAAGCCCGCCATCATCGCAGCTATGGGGACCGAAACCGTACCCGTCGTCGCCATGTTTGTTGGAGGAACCTTAAATATTCCAACCACTACTTCTTCAACTCTAAATGGAGAAACCAATAAAAAGAAGAGAAATATACCTGCAATGAGTGAGTACTATGATGTAAATGACGGTGTATCAGTTTCCCCTGGTCTGGCACCCATCTGATCAACAACGACAGCAGTTGCTATTGCTGGTCAACAACTTGTGCCAATGTGGGGAAGGGTTATTCCATCAAACGTCGTTGCTGCAGGGACTTTCTGAATATCCCACTAAATACCGCCATTGCTAGACCTTTGAACCAGCCTCAGATATGGGTGTTTTCACTTACGATGCCTCTGATCAACATTTCTGCGAGACCCATCTCATCTTTCATCTCAACGATGCAACCTGGAATCAATTTGGTGGCTATCTCTGTTGAACTTCAAGATCATCCTCCTGTTGTTGTCACAAATAACGTCGTTGCAGCTTCTTCTCTAACTTCAACCAGAGCAAAATCGACGAAGGTGTCTAGCATGACTCCGTGTTCGAGTTCTTCTACTACTACTGCTACTACAACTACTCAGATGCTTAGAGACTTATCTTTGAAAATTTATGATAAGCAAACTCCAATTCATGGGTCGTATTGCAACTAATTATCAAACACTACCACCTTCTTCAAAGCAATGTGAAGATTCAATATGGATTATTGATTGCAGCTTAAGATTTGCAGGAAAAGAGTTCCTGTTATGTGTTGACCTATTAACAATCCATATGTAGTTATGTTCACTACAAAAGCAAACCACTTTTTTGGCGGTCTCAAAACCATCGGTAATGAATAAAAAGCGGCCACTAAAAATTTTAGCGATGGCTAAGCATAGCTCCAATGATTGTATAGTCGCAAAAAAAACTACCTACGATGGTACAAGCGGTTTTTTGACAGCCCCTAAAAGTTCCCCCTATTTGATTTCTGTCGCAAGGTTTTTATTCTCGGGATCTTGGATCGAACCGGTCCGGGCCGATCCGGCATTGGATCGGCCGATCCTGGTCCGATCCAAAACTTGGATCGTCCAAAAAAAAAACAAAAAAGGAAAAAAAAAATTGGATTGGTCCGGATCGGCTTGGATCAGCCGATCTGTATTGGTATCGCTCGAATCGGTCCGATCTAATGCCAATTGAAAAAAAACTTGGATTGGATCGAAAAGGATCGGCCGATCCAAAGCCACTTGATACAATAATTTGTATTGGGACTTGGGATCAGACCGGTCTTGGCCGATCCCGATCCGATCTTTGAAACCATGTTCTATCGTCCCTAGGCGGCAGTTCGGACTGCGCTAAATGAATCATAATTTTTTTTTTTAATTTTATATTTTTATTTTAGCAAATAGAATTTCATTAACTTTGAAAAGAGGATTACAAAATATTCAGCTTTACATTACATATTGAAAATCTTTTATCATAACCAAAATAGATTTCTAATCAGCTCATCTCTTTTCCAAACCAATGTTTGCATCACTGCCATTCAAAAAGTTTTCAGTGATCAAAACAAAGTTCTTTTATCACTTCCTGTAGGCAAACTCTAGTGCTTCAACTTCTTTAACCGAGTTCTTTCTCAACTGTCAAAAAAAAAATTTAATAAAATAATTTAAGTGTAGATTCAAGAGAAACTAAAGTAGATGTGTTGAATAAACGAAAAAAATAATAGAAATAAAAAAATAAAAAAATAAAAAAAAAACCAATATTAAATGCTATACGTCTCTAGAATATGAGTAGATTCAAGAGAAGCTAAACAATAAATTGAAATTGAAAAAGAGAATAAGAACAATAAAAATGGAGAACCGCCTTGCTAAAATACGCCTTTTGAGCACGAAAATACTTGAATGAAATGAAATTTGCAACTGCTTCTAAGTTTCTAGCCCTAATAACAACCAGTCTTAAATCACATATAAAAGCTAAAATCAAAATCGAAAACAAAAAAGAGTTAGGTTTGGTAGTTACAAACCTCTCTTTGACGATCTTCGCATTGTAGATAAAAGCCAAAATCAAAATCGTAACTTGGAGAAAAACAAGAAAGAGGAAAAACAAAAAAAAAAGAGTTAAGGCTTGGTAGGTACGAACCTCTCTTTGACGATTTTAGCATCGGACGGTTGACAAGATCGTGTGAGCTCTGAGATGAAATAATGTAAAATGTAAGAGACGTATATGTCTCTTGGGTTAGCATTAATTGGAGAGTTAGGGAGTGCAAGGTTTTTTTTTTTTCTCAATAGGTTTCTTGGGTTAGCATTAATTGGAGAGTTGAGGAGTGCAAGGATCTCAATTTAAAAAATAAAAAAACAATATATTTAGATAATTGTTATTAATTAAAAAATCGGTTAAGATTTCAAGGCCACACCTATTAAGTAATGGGTCCCACATAGATTATAATTATAAAATTTAGTATCTAAAATAACCTTTCCTCTTTAAAAAGAGTTTAGTTTTATTTTTGTGTTAATAACATAAATGTTAAGGGGCTTTTCGTCAAGAAAATGGTATTTAAAAAATCAAAACTTTTTTCAACTAAATATTTTAAGTGAAAGGACAATAAAACCATTATTTAAAATAATATTACTCAAATAATTGATAATCAAATCTAAAAAATATAGTACTTATAAAGGATAAAATAGTA
>JAUPMG010099403.1:0-12324 GCA_031762675.1 Pachysandra terminalis | reverse complement strand
GGATGGATGGAAATTCTCTTTCCTCTAGAGAAAATATGGAGATGAGAATGTTTGAATGTAGATACAATATTGTCTAGAGAAAACATGGAGATGAGAATGGTTGGGTTGAGACGTAGATGAGACTTTGTTGGCAACACAATCGTTACGTAAAAAATGGAGAGAGGAAAAAAAATTTAGGTGAAATGAAGCCCGACCTTTCCCAACATCTTTGGGAGACTTTTGGCGGGAAGTCAAAAAGGAGAGGAATCAAAATTTACAACAAAAATAAATACATAACGCCGTTACGTTAAGTAATTTTTTCTGCAAAAAAATAGCCTTGGGTACCCTCCTTTCACCTTCGTACCCCTTTTATAACATTGGTACCCCTTACCCGTGCCTGTGGCAGCAATCCAATAGCACTGTATGAATCGCTGTAAATACTTCGCTGTAGAAGATGCGAAACGCTCACCCTGAATTCAGAAAGACTTGTGAGTCGCGTGGTTTCTCTTTTGAGGAGTACAGCCAAAAACAAAACGTGTTCTTATAGTGTTTCTACTTTCTATAATCACAGGGTCGTTGAACGCAACCCGGTTTGACTTTTTTGAACCCACACTTGACCAGTTAGGTAGATAAAACGGTTCAATTGGGTCACTTCCAAACCGGGTTGGGAGGTATTCAACTGATCAACCCAGCGTAGTACGTCCTGGAGCAACCCAAGTGGTTGAACGTTTCTTGACCTCCCATTTTGGGGCGTGTTTGGCATTGGTTTCTTCGTGTCCTAGAAGTGATTCTTGAGCTCAAAAACATTTGGTAAACCCAAATGAAAAACGATTTTGCTTCATCCAACGTTGATTTTTTTGAAGCTACTACTTTATGTTTTTGGAATCACGTTTGCGAGAATCAATTTGAGGTTTAAATAAAATATGTCGTGTGGTCTTATATGCCTCTTTTAAAATCCCTATTTTTTTATGGGGGGAGCTAAATAGGGGTGAGAGGGGTCAAAAACCTCCCATCCCCAATTTTTTTAAAATTTTTATAATTTGTAATTACCTTTTGGACATATTATAAATTATCCCTATCAAATTTTGTTTTTGCCCCCTTAATTTTTTTTTATTGCCCCCTCTCAATAAACTTTCTTCATATTGTATCCTCACTCACCAAGGATGTCAACTAGTTCGATCTAAACCGAAAATTGAACAAATCAGACTGAAAACGTTTGTTTCGCTTTTTTCTTCTTTTTTTTTTTTCCATTTTGGTTTGGTTTTGATTCAAAAACAAAAAACAAATTAGTTTTGTTCGGTTTAAAGTTAAGGCTTCGACTAAACCAAACCGAACTCCAAAAAAATAAAGTAGATTATATATATTGTTTATATGTATGTTTGCATATATAATATAGAAACCAAGGTTTTAAGTCTCAGGATCACAGATCAGACCGCTCCCAGCCGATCCCCATCCAAATTGGCGATATCGACAGGTACCGACCGATCTAGATTCAGTACAAAGTTGGATCGCCCATTTAAAAAAAGGTTTGGATTGGTTGGACCGACGATATCGGTCCGGATAGATCGATACTAGACCAGTCCAGATCGATACCTATTGGACCGGTTGTGTCAGCTGATCTGTATCGGTCTCGGTTGGACCGATCCAATCCAAAGCCACTTGATATAATAGTTGGATCGTGGCTTGAGATCGGACCGGTCTTGGCCAATACGGACTGGATCGGTCCGATCCTTGAAACCATGATAGACGCCAACATTAATTTTGTTTTTTATAATTAAAAATAGCATTAATTTTGTCAAATCGAAACCAAAGTTTTGTCAAATTTTGCCCTCTACAATAGAATCTTGGCTCCACCCCTGCCTATTTTACACATATTATCTTCACGAACGAAACTCCAACTGAATATAGATTTTCTACTCTATATAAGCTTCTCACAAATCTAATTTGGAAGCGCTTTACCAATAAGTATTTACCAAGCTTCTTTTATTCCTCTAAAACAATTCTTTTAAAGCGCTTCATAAGAATCAATTTTAAAGGAATCCCTTCTCCTTTCAAAAAGCAACGTCAAACGCCACTTCAGACATTTGGTTCGGTTCTGTTAGAGTAAAATTGAAGCAAAAGTTCTATTATATTACCTCAAAAGAACAATCATCAAACAGCATCATCTAACTGTCCTTGTTATTAAGTAAAGGAAAAGATCAACGATAACAAACAAGAAAGTATAACCAAAGAAACAGTTTTCAAAACTTCAAATCAAAAGATTAAAAAAAGGCTAAAACAAACTTAGCAATGCCCGTTAATTCATGGAAAAAAACAGAAAAGTCAAAACAATGGCTGTCCCAAGTCCCTTTCCTCATTTGAATGAAAAGAAATTGCTGCAGTCTCAATCATAAATTGAAATCTCCAACTGTAAACCTTTGAATTAATATCAACAAAACCCAATCAAGAACAGCTATTTGTCAAAGTCACAGTAACCTTATTGCTTTTCATATTCTTCTTTTCTTTCATTTATACTAAAATCCTCAAAATAACTGAGAGGGATCAGAGTTAATTGCCATGAATAGTACTCAACCGGCCGAGAAGGTCTACGTCGCCGTCGGGAACAATTTTCAAGATGGGTTGGGGACATTGGAATGGGCGCTTAGAAACTGGAATTCCGATTCAATCTCTATAGTCATTGTTCATGTTAACAACACTTCCAAGGATTTTGTTCAAACCCCATGTAAGTCAGATGATTGCATTTCATCTATCTTTTTTTGGCTAGAATTGAGATGGGTTTTATCCTTGTGTTGCAGTTGGGAAGCTCCCTGCAAGTTCTGTAAGTGATGAGAAGTTGGAGATTGTTAGGATGTGTGAGCAAGAGAGGATTGACAAGTTACTGTCCAAGTACATGTCTATCTGTGGAAAGGTTTGGTTTCTTTAATTGCCAGATTGATCATGGAGGCTTTTATATTTAGTACTAGAATTGATTGATTTCATTTGTAATAACAGGCGGCGAAAGTCGAAACTCTAAAGATTGGGAGATCTGAAGAACCAATTCATGAAGCTATTGTGGGATTTATATCAAGGCATCGAGTAACCAAATTGGTTATGGGAATCACACTCATGAAGTCCTCCTCATCCGGGTATTTGCCGCCGCCGATTAATTTATTTTTAGACAAAAAATTTCACTTTTAATTAGATCCCTTATAGATTATGTTCTTGTTTTATTTGTTTCTTTGTAGGAGAGGAAAGAGTGCAGTCAGTAGATCATTTTATATTCATAAGCATAAACCCGATTTGTGCGAATTATACATAATCTGCAGCGGGAAATTGGTTTTTCTTAGAAAAGAAAGTGAAGAAGGAAATCTAGAGGATGAGCAAGGAGTTACAGTTGCTAATTATAAGATGAAGGAAAAGGGTAGTTTCAAACTTTGGCTAGGTAAAATGTTCACAGATAATTCTGCTCCTGATAGAAGTACTAGTCTCCAAACATCATCGTTACAGGCGATCGAATCGCCGGAGTCAAGCGACCGATCGGAGAAGTATGTTGAAGACATAGAAAAGTACTTCCAGTTGTTGTTGTCGACTTCGAATTTGGACGAGAAAGATGGCGGGGAAGAAGATGACTCTTCGCCGCAGTTCATCGGTCCGCCAGAGCCGGAGAAGTTGGAAGACAATTGTTCTAATATGGTAAATCCTAACCATATCTTATGTGTTAGCTTTATTTAGGTTGATAAATTAATGAGTAGCTTTATTTTTGTTCATAAATGAATATTCCAGTCCCACATGAAGAGATAGCAAGCCTTATTTCACCACCGCCTTGAATGTAGCTTTCAGTTTATCTTTTTCCTCTTTGACAACAACTAGTCTTTCTGATTGACTGTCATATAATGATAGATTGGTGTGTTTGGGTGCAAACACATCATAAACCCTAAACCATAAACCCTAAATCCTAAACCGTAACATAATATCGCATCCAAACACCATTTTTTTGTGTGTTCTTTGGTTAAACTCAAAACCATTTCTTGAAACTAAAAGAGAAGATGAACAAAATTCATTTGCTTTTATTGTTTGTGGTGCAATTCAGAGTGTTTCGGACAAAATCGAAGCATTGCGAGTTAAGATCGATGAAGCTCGCAAAACAATTGAGTTGAAGAGGAAAGAAGCTAAAGAAAATGGCAAGAGACGGTCGAAAGCTGAATGGGCCATCTGTTTGTGTAATCAGAGGGTAATATATATAATTTCTACTTATTAGATATATAATTTTTTTTTGTTGGTGAGGTGGAACCCCTCGACCCCACTTAGTGGGGATAGGGTAAGTCCCAGATGCACGACCCTATCCACAAAGACCATATATCGGGCAAGTCCAGGGATTCGAATCTGGGATCTCTAGTTCCTAAGCTAATCATGACTTCAATTGTATCTATTTTCTTTTCTTCAAGGACAAAGATTCAATGTGATGATCATTCATTTTTTACAGTCCGAAGAACTCGAATCCTGTGTAAACGAAGAGATCTCGAATGGAATTGATCTAAAGAAAAACTTGGACACTACAAAGGAACATCTTTTTGAAGTCTCGAGCGATATCGAAAAGAGCAAGAGGAGGCTCAATGGAGTCCTAGAATTACAATCCGAGCTAGCCAACAAGCTCCAAATTTCCTCCTTGGCCAAGTCGAATACCGAAACCCATTTGGAGAATGCAGTAAACTTAAGAGCCAAGATGCTGCAAGAGATAGAGGCATTGCGACGCAATAGGGATATTCTACGCCGAAGGATTGAGTTCTGTAAAGAAAGGGATGCAATTGTTACGGCTAACATGTCGAATGGCCTCAAGTACAATTATAGAGAGTTCACGGCCGAGGAGATCAGATTGGCTACTGATGATTTCTCGGAGCGACTGAGATTGAAATCCGGTGGTATTCCGACGAATGTCTATAGAGGAAGGCTCAACCATACAACAGTTGCAATCAAATTGCCAAATTCACTCATCAATGGACATTCTCAAGAAGATTTCCAAGCTAAGGTAAATCTCATGAGTCGGTTGTGACAGTTATAATAACAGTTACTAACTGTAATTAGGCAAGAGTAGGGGTGAAACTTGGGTCGGGTTGACCTCAACCCAACCCCAAGCCAACCTCCTTGAAGGTCAACCCAAATCCAACCCAACATGAACTATGAAACCCAAACACCAAACCGATTTAATTTTGAAAGCCCTAAACCCAATCCAAACTATAATTTCGGACTGGTTCGAGTAGGGTTAATTCGGATTGATAAGTACAACCCCTTGCATGCTCCCTCCTACTTTCAATATTCCTATATTCTCTCTCTCTCTCTCTCTCTCTCTCTCTCTTGTTTTGCTTATCTTAAAAGCAAAAGCTTATCCTCGGTTTCGGACAAAGTTCACAACCATGCGTGCGTCAACTTTCTCAATTCCTTCCAAAAAATGTAAGTTGGACCAACCTACTTAGTAAAGTGGAACCTTAATGTCGATGTCGTTGGACTGAGAAGCAGAATTGTAAATTGTGAACTGTGCAGAGAAAGTCAGAAAATCCTAATTCCTCACTCCTCTTCTTCTTCGCAAGGTTTTAAGTCTCGGGATCAAGTATCGGATGGGTCTTAGCTGATCTTGATCCGGACCAACAATATCGACCAATCCGGATCCGATCCAAGTTTTGTATCGCTCATTTAAAATAAATAAATAAAAATTGGATAGGTGGGACTGGTCCAGGTCGATACCTCTTGGACCGTTCCATTTATAAATTAAAAAAAAAAACTTTGAATCAGTTGGACCAGTTGTATCGATGACTAGACTGTTTGTAGTGGCCGGTTCATACTAGTATCAGTTGGACCAATCCAATCCAGTCCGTACAACTAAGCTTGGGATCGGACCGGTTCTGGCCGATCCTGGTACGGACTGGATCAGTTCAATCCTTGAAGCCATGCCTCTTCGTGAAAATGAATGACGATTCTCTAATACGAATTTTGAATGAGCCCCTTAACTTTTATAGCAAGAAGCTTGTTTAAAAATAACAAAAATTTAGAGGGGTTTTGCAAGTATATTAGTAACTGGGCTAATTCGATTTGGGTTGGGTTAGTCGAAGCCCTAACCCAAAGCCAAACCGTATTAAATCAGGTTGCCTTTTTCCAGCCCAAAACCAGTCCAGGGTAATGTAAAACCAACCCAAACCGATCCAAAGTCGGGTTGGGTCAGTTTGGATTCGGGTTAGCCCAACCCAAGTTACACTCCTAGGCAAGAGAATATAATTTAAAACACCATGGCAGTTGACAGTTATTACAGTTATATATATAGTGACACATTCTAGATTTAAATTCTATTTGCAGATGCAGCTCCTCAGCCACATACGCCACCCCCATCTGACGGCGATGATCGGCGCCTGCCCGGAGCAAAAAAGTATCGTCTTTGAATACATGCACAACGGTAGCTTACAAGACATTCTATTTTCCTCTCAGAGAAGAAACCAAGCTCTCCATTGGCAAGCTCGTATTCGAATCGCTGCTGAGGCCTGCTCGGGTCTGGGCTTTCTACACTCGGCTGCACCCTGGCCCATTATCCATGGCTACTTGAGCCCATCAAATATCCTACTTGATTTGAATCTTGTGGGTAAGATCACCTGTTTCCAACTTACAGAATGCTACAATGAGATGGAGCTGCGATCCGACGTGTCGGGCCTCGGGATGCTGATGCTGCAGCTTCTGACAGGGAGAAGCGGGGTTGGATTGGTTGAAGAGGTTGCTGTGGCGATGTTAGGTGGGTCCATTGTCGAGGTTGTGGATGAGATGGCTGGACAATGGCCGTTGGATTTGGCGGCGGAGTTTGCCCGGATTGCGATGAGGTGTGTGCACGTTAGCGAGTGGCGGAGCACGGAGTTCAGTACGGCAACTGTGATGAGAGAGCTTGATTGTATGAGGAAGAAGGCTGCAGAGGTGGTGGAGAAAGAGAGATGTGCGGTTGAGACTAAGGGGGTGAATAGGGAGGAGTACTGCTGCGATGTACCAAGCGCTTTTGTTTGCCCCATATTTCAGGTTTGTTCTCTTCTCTCTTATTTATGGGCTTTGGGCCCAATTTAATTTTGGGCCCAATTTAGAAGACTTACTCGTCGCATGACGCTTAGCTAGTTTGTGCAGACCCATTTCTTTGGGACCTCAAGAACAAGGTTTTACGTATCGGTCCATACAGGAACCGGACCATTGAGTCATTAGTAGGGTTTTAAGTCTCAGGATCTTGGATCGGACCAGTCCTAGCCGATCCCAATCTGGATTGGCAATACTGGCCGATCCAAACCATTGAGCATTAGCATGGTTTTAAGTCTCAGGATCTTGGATCGGACCGGTTCGGATTGGCGATACCAGTTGATCCAAACGTTGGATCGTCCTTTAAAAAAAAAAATTGGTTTGGCTGAATCGGTCGCCAGATCGCGATACGGGACTAGACCGATCCAGGTCGATACCTATTGGATCGTTGGTTTTATAAATTAAAAAAAAAAAAATTAGATCGGTTGGTTGGTTCGATCCAGTCACAAGACCGGTCCGGATTAGTATCGGTTGGACCGGTCCGATCGAAAGCCACTTGATAAAGTAGTTGTATCGTGGCTTAGGATTGGAGTGGTCCTGGCTGATCCGGATCGGATCGGTCCGATTCTTGAAACCATGGCCATTAGGGATGGCAACGGAGCCGGTTTTGACAAGCCCTAATCCGTCTTAAAGGAGCCCCCTAATACCAATCCCGCTCCCAATCCTATTGGGGGTATGTTAAAAACAAATGTTTTTGTAAGTTAAATCTTTAATTTCTTAAATATATTTACCTATAAAATATGTATTTACATATATAATATATATTTAAAATATAGATGAATGACAAGGGGAGGATTGAACTAAACCCTAACCCGACTCACGAATTACCAAATCCTAACCATTAGGGGGAAGGCGGGCTATCCATTTAACCCACCCCATTACCATCCCTATAAGCCATGATACAAACATTTGTATCTTGAGGTTTTGGACTGGTTGGAACCACTGTTTTTTGTTTTTTCATATTTGCGAATTGGACAATCCAAACCGATATTGATCTGGTCCCGACCAATACTGTCGATCTGACAACCAGTCCGATCCCGTTTGAATAAAAAATTATTTGGTTCCATAATATTAGACCCAGAACACCAGAACCAATTAAATTGGTTTTGAATAAGTCGAGCAACTGGGTATCTATTGATAGTCTTGGCCTGAATCAAATCGAACCGAGTTGAGCCACTAATTAAAACTATGTGAGAACAAATTCCTTCCGTTAATAACAATTAATAAAGTAATATATATATATATATTTTGTTCCATATTTCTTCAATAATCTTAATTTGATAGAAATAAGAAGTTTTTTGTTTTGGTGCAGGATGTGATGAAGAACCCACAGATTGCAGCGGACGGGTTCTCATACGAGCGAGAAGCGATAGAGGAATGGCTAGGAATGGGTCACGATACATCACCAATGATCAACTTAAGGCTCAAGCACAAGCATCTTACCCCTAATCACACTCTTCGTTCACTCATTAACGAATGGCGTAACAAGAATTCACTTCCACCTTCATAACATTATAATCAAAAAGTGTGTTGTAAATAAATGCCATATAGATCAATGAACTAAGGCAAAGTCAAGTTTTGCAACCAATGCTATAAAGATAGAGATTTATTGTTCATTATTTGATAATAACCGGTCAGTGTTGTATAGGAATCTCACTTTTCCACGTCTATTTTCAGTTGGCTCTATTTTATCCATAGTTTAAAATTATGTCAATTTCAAGGATTTCGAATGCACAAACAAAACCGAAATATTTGATATTTCGGTTAAGTTTAGATGAAGAATAATTTTTTGATTAAAATAATTGAAAGAAATAAAGGGATGAAATTTCGCAAAATTTTGGCATATTTCAAATCGAAATTTTGAATATTTCGCCAAAATAAATTCACTTTTTTGTATTTAAAGTATTTTAATATAGACTTAATTTTAGCCATTTCTTTCTTTTTTTTTTCCTTTTTTAATAAGTACTAAGTAATAACTTCTAAAATATAAATAATAAAGTTAGTCAATAAAAATTAATATCTTCATTAAAATATATATTATCTATGAACATATTGATGTGCAATTATAATTACCACTCGCAATAGAACGAATCTAAGTAGGATATGACTATTTTGGAGGTGTCGAACCTTAAGGACTGATGGGATCTAGACTCTTAAATTATCAGATTAATTCTAAATAAATTAATTAGACAGATCAAAAGAATCTTGTGATTTAATTCTAAAAACTAAATTAAAATGATTTAAATCAATAAGAAAAAGAGTAGAGTATTGATGATCTCTCTAACTCTTTGAATATGGTAATCTTATGAAATCTAGGAATTAATTCAATGTCTGAAACAGACTTGTGTGGCTACAAACTCATACAATGTTCCAAAAAGGTATCATGCTAAGAATAAGCATAGTCTATCTTCGATTTCTCTAAGCATAAACTATCAAATTCTTAGTATGAATTACATTATCATAAGGGACAAGTATAACCCATCTTTGGTTGGCACTAACTGTCTACCTACACTAACTAATCTAATTTGTAGTACAACCCGTCTTCCCTAGGCATGGCCTATCAAATCCGTCTTAATCATCATGCCCATGAGCACGATTGTATAATTAGTATTCTTATAATCACAGAAAATAAGAACACTTGGGTTCAATCCTAACAAAACTATAATCAATCGTTCTATTAGGCTTGATTATAAACATTAAATTCTGATTGAAAACAATCCTCATAACTATACAATTATCAAACAATTGAATTAAAAACCTAAAAACCATGAGATTAATCTATAAACAAGAGAGTTAGAGTTTACATCAACACTCCACAAGGAGTTTAGCTACTCATAGACGGACTGATTTTCAACATGGTTGTGTGGAAGTTCATCCCCATTAACAGCATACGCTCCAGCAAGAACAGTAAGAACACGAAGAACAACAAGAACAGATCGCCAGAACAGAAAATTCTCTCACGAATTTCAATCCAATTAAAACTCTAATTCCATTCATAATAATCTCTAGTCTATCAGGAGTCTTATAACATAAGTTTATCAGTTTAAAAGTTATCCAAAAGAAGTAGGAAACTAATCATGTACAGACCCAAACACTAGACAAACACAGAATTCTGCTAAAATCCCGCGTGCCCTCGATCGCACTGGCGGTGCAATCTATCGCAATACGATCGATCCTAATACAGTGTGATCGATTGCACAGTGTAATCTGCTACTTTTCTGGGCTGATCTTTGACTTAGTCTTTGGGCTTCCACTTGGGCTTTCTCCGTGGACTTCCTCCTTGTGCTTTAAGGTATAATTGGCTTGGAAATTGAGCCTTGATCATCTCCTCTTAAGATCCTTGAAGCTTGAACCTATTGAGGCTTTAATTGGCTTGATTTAGTCCATATCTTCATCATTATCACCAACCCTACAAAACAAGATAAATGCATTAATTCATTCACATAAATATATCTCTAAGACTAACAAATATGAGTAATAATTCTAAAAGTGCAAGTGTTACACACTTATCACATACAAATTTCAAAAAACAACAACAAATAATATTTTGATTAATAATGTGAAATAATATAAAAATTTACTACTAATAAATACAACATTTATGTTACAACATCCAAAAAGTATACAAGTATCCAAAATATATTGGATCAAACTCAAACTAGAGAGGGTCTAACTATCTGTAACAGAAACTGATCATTTGACCATAATACCCCTCAATTAATGATAATTGTAATAAATATGAACCATTTTTTAATTATTTAGTTTTTGATTTAATTTTTTTTAATATTTTTTTTTATTTTTATCCTATAATTATATGAGATCAATGGGGTTTTCACAATTTTCATTGATACTAAGCTTCTGTCTTCTTCCATATAAGCATCTATTTTGTTCTTAAGATTATAAAACAAGATATACAAGGGTATTTTCGTTCATAAAATATACGTTGTAACATACTTTTAAACTATAAGGGAGGTGTTTGTGATGACCAAAGTTTAAGGAGTACTTGTTGTCATTATGCCAAACTCAAGGGGGTGTAAATGTAATTTACCCTTTTTTTTTTACTTTTAACTAGATTTTATATTTTACTTCGGTCGAAAATTTCATTGATAAAGTGAACATTTTGAGCGAAATAAATTTGGGCAAAGTACAAAAATTTCGCTGAAATTTCACCAAAATTTAGGCTATTTCGTGCACTTATTTTGCGAATAATTCAATCCAAAAAAACAACATTTTGAATTTCGTCCAACACATCTGAAACTGAAATTTTAAACTATGATCTTATTTAAGAATGTACAAATGGGTCGTGTGTGCCGGCTCGATACGATAAGGTTTGTGTCTTTCATGATGTACCTAATTTCAGACCCCAGTCCTGGCACGAGTTACGATTATTTTCGTGTCGAACCCAACTGGCTCATGCTTGTGCTTATAATTTTGTCAAAACCCAATCGTGCTCCATGCCCGAGTCATGTTGTGCCATGCCATGGGCCATGAACCTAGATCCGACATAGTGGTATAATGCCTGTCGTGTCAAGCTGGCACGCACAACTCAGCCCATTTGTACATCCCTAATGTACTAAACTTAAACCTCAAATGGGAAAGTATTAGGGGGTGGCAACTGTTGGAGGATATGGGGTTTTAGACAAGATCATAAGAGGAAAGAGATGAGATGGATTTAGATAGCTATGCAAAAATTATAATAAAACAAATAAGAACTTATCTGTTTTGATGTACCGAGGCGTGACGATGTCACTGTCCTTGAAACCAAATTCTCCCCCTTTTGGATTATATCCGCAGTGTACCGTGTCTAGCGGTTGGCCTCCGGGATTCAACGATTTTCCCTCCGGTAGATTACAAGGTCGTACCGGGCTAAGGACGAAGAAAATTACGTAGCACTTAACTAGAACTTGAATAAAACAAAAAATTCTGCACTAGCAGAATTGCAAAAAACTTGAAGAAAAAAAAGGATAGAAGAGCTTTTAGCTTTGAGTTGTGTGTCTCAACAAGAAGAAGGGGTCCTCCTTATATAGGACAAGAGCTAGTTGTTGGGTTTTTATGTCCTAAACGGCTGACACACTTAATGCTCAAACGTTTTGGACCATAAAGGTCAAAAATGTCACGCCCCGGATCCCGGTGACTCATATCCTAAGAGGAAAGGCACAGATCACGAGGTATGACCTTCGGGATCTATTGCTAGACCGTGGATCGTATATCATAACCACTAAAATTAATAACAACTCACATGTGATCTTAACAAATCTTCTCATTTCATTA
>JAUPMG010099402.1:0-26145 GCA_031762675.1 Pachysandra terminalis | reverse complement strand
TATGAGTTTGGGGCAGTAATAAGTAGCTTCCTAGGGTTGTGTGAGGTTCAAAATCTTACAAGTTTGATCCGGAGCCACAAAGGAAAGGCTGAAACTAAAGAACAAGCTACAAAATGACCAACCAAAATTGGTTTTCTATAGTTTTCTCTACCAAACCTCACCAATGGATATAATCACCTCATATCTTCATCTTGAAGGAACCTGAGCTTCAGAAGGTGGAATATTGCTGTTCTTTCTTTGCTAAATCTATTAGGAATTCTTTTAAGGGATGGTCCTGTTTTGGAGAAGTTCCAAAAATCTGATTACCAAAGAATCAGATATCATCTTTTCCCATAATGAATTCTGTTGAGTGAGGTTATTGGTATGAGCCTATTCTTCACTCAGTTCTTCCCTTCTGCTGGAGTGATTGGACTAACACATTCAAGTTCAAACCATCCCCATTCCCCAGTTTATTTCATATGATAACCACTCATTTCATTGGGACCAGCATATAATTGATGATACGAATCTTACAGTGATACAAAGGCATAGAATGGTTCTTATGCACCTATTTTATCGGTGTTCCATTTTACCAGAGCTTTGGGAGTGGAAATTGATCTTTGTTTTCTGATCATGTGTGGGATACATGATGTGATTACTTTTTAATATTCTCCTTAGTTGCTCCAAGAACACACTTTGGATCACTTTCTTTGTACTTCTTTTTCCTCTAATACTTTAATAAAATGATATTTTTTACCCAAAAAAAATAAAAAAAGAATTATAAGCAATGTCATTCAAAAACGTGTATAGCATAGCTCTAATGCGGAGATTTTGATCTGTTCCAAAAAAAACTGAAGTAATAAGTAATTGGTTCCTCATGTTTCTACAGAATTATTTTTTCTAGGTTTGCATGAGTTTAATAAAGTAAACAAAAGGTGAAAAACAGAACAGCAAAATTCAGTGAGTGCGTTGAAGAAATAAAGGAAGAGAGAGATTGAAGGAGAGGAAGAAGAAACAGAAATAGAAGAAGAGAGAGAGAGTGGGAGTTGCTGATGTGACTGATAAAAAACAGAGCATAAGAATAGGAGAAAGAAGAAAAAGGGAAAAAGAATGTGGCTGTGATAGGGCATGAGAGAGTGAATGGGAAGAGAGATAAAAAAAATCAATGGAGAGGGGAGTGCATGGTGAAATTCTCGGAAGAGAAAGGCTGAATGAGAGGAAGAAAAAATAGAAGAAGAAGAAGAAGAAGAAGAAGAAGAAGAAGAGAGAGAGAGAGAGAGAGAGAGCATAAGGGCTTGCTTTATATATTTTTTGGGTAATGTGAAGAGCTTTTATCGGGTTGATGAATACTTTGGGGCGAGAATTGCAATTATCCTCTACCCCCGTGTGAATTGAGGCCTCGTTAAATTAGGCCAAATGAATCCCACGGAATTCAAGAGTTGAATTTAAATTCCAATTCTTCATGTGCTCCAAACACAAGAATTAGAATTGGAAGCCTCAATTCTAATTCCAAGCTCAATTCCAGCTCCAATTCTCCCAATCAATCGAGCCCTAAGGAATTAAAATTCGAATTCTACATGAATTCCACAAAATTCCTTTGTAGGCTGTTTTTGAAGCTGTCAAAATCGTTGTGGATGCTATTAATTGCAATTCTCTATTCCCTGAAATGCAACTGGAGGTGGCAATGGGTCAGTTCAGGATCGGATTATAGTATAGTCAACCCGAACCCGTCCATTTAATAAATGGGTCACTCGGGTTCAGGTAGGTCAGGAGGTATATAACCTAAGCCCGCCAACCCAACCCATTTATTATTTGAGTGGGTTTGGGTTGACATAATTAAGAAAAAATGATTTTTGTTAACCCAAACCTGTTAAAATATTGGGTCGGCGTGGGCAGGTTGGCAGGCCAAGTCAAATTTTGCTAGAACTAGCAATTTGTCGAGTTCGGTTTGGGTCATAAACAGGTTGGATTGATATGTGGTCAACCCAAACTCACCCATTAATGAACAAGTCACTCAGATTTAAGTGGAGGCAGGCAGGTTGACAGGTTTATAACGTAAATCCCGCCAACCCAATCCAATTATTATCCGGGCAAGTCCGGGTAGACCTGATTAAGAAATTTCTAAATTTTTTTGTCAACCCGAACTTGCTATATACTGACTGGGTTCGAGATGGGTTGGCAGGTCGGGTCAGATTTAACTACCTCTAGATTTTGTCACCTATAACTTTAATCCAATAATAAAAAGTAAAAAACCTTTTTAATACCACTCCTATTCCTTACTCATCCCCAATCCTCATAAGATCATCAAGAAAAAAAAATCCAAATTCCAACTCTTCTTTGACATCCAATCACAAGAATCTCAATTCTACTCAATTTCAATTCTCATTGAGAATTTTTTACACCAATTCCAATTCTGTGAAACAATCGGACTCTTATAGAACTCAGCAAACAAAACAACTTTAAAGGCTGGAAGAATCCACAGCCAACGAAAGAGCAAGGAGAGAGCTCTCTTTGTATCACAACTATGCCATGCTCTGCTTCATCAAAAATCCAACCATTTCTTTCTTCCCATAAAGATTAACAGACAACATAAGGGCACATATTCCACAAAAATGAACTCCTATTCTTCCCACTTCTCCAACCCCAAAGACGAAAGGGCAGCTTCAGCACTATAAGACATCACCCACCCAATTCCAAACTTGGACCAGAATAAATATCATAAATTGACGACTACTTCTTAATGTAGAAGGAGAAAATTGTCTCTGAATTAGATCAGCATAAAGGACATCTATTGGGCACAAATCATCACCTAGAGATCAAGTGATCAATTGTTATTATCTAATCTAGTGACGTCAATCACATGAAAAACATAAACTTAAGAAGGATAGGGGGAACCCAAGTCAATCTCATTTAGGCAAACTCCAGGGAAAGAAAGGAGCACACCAAGAAAACGTTATTATTTCCAATGCCCAGAAACGAGAATCAGGACTCTCTCCTACAAAAATCAACTAAAGAAGAGATACTAACTGGTAACCAAATCAAATTTCTGATCAAATAAAGGTCTCGTAAACTACAGATTCCAAGTTCCAACTCACCAACCAAGAAGCTCTATTCAAAACCTTTCCAACCCAAGCCTCCCTACTCTAGGCTACTAAGTACAGGTCATGGAAACGCTGCATGAAAGAGACATATCCAATCGAAGGATCCTCCTCCCAGAATCTCATCCTATCACCAATGCTACTGATAACTGGATACCTCAATGAAACTGAATGAAAACCCTAGAGGTTGCCTTCCAAAGACACACCTTATAGGGACCCCTAATCCAGCCTCAACCCATGCGGTCTACATATTGATGCCCATTTCACAAAATGATGAACCCCATCAAACCCAAAAAGGAAAGTCTGTAGCTTTTAATGCAGTTGGCCACCAAAGCTGGAATCATCAAGATAGAGAGAAAATAAGTGGGTAGATTAGCCAAAGTACTCCTAATAAGTGTCACTTTTCCCTCTTTAAAAGATCTCTACTTTTTCAGGTCACCAGCCTTTTTTTTCATCCAATTCACATAGACACTTCAAATATCATTGAGTAACTACATCTATTCCAAAAAGACCTAGAAGTCCTAATCTCCTAGACTATTTGAAAGGGATCTTTGGCTCATTGATTTGTCCAATACATTTCGCTATAACCTCAGCAAGTTAATTCTATCTATTAAACCAAGATTTTCTTTATAGCTGTCAAAGTTCTATCTAAACACTATTAATACCCTCCCTTAGCCTTCTAGTTTTTGGAAACCCCATTTGCAATTTAGAAGAATCTTACTTGGACAATAGGATGACAACTGAAACTTCGGAACTGATTACAGAAACGAACCATTGGATCAGTTTACTATCTGAATTTGTAGACTCACGATCTGGACCTGTAGGAATTTCTTCCATTTATATACCTTCTTGTCACATCGGACTCCTCCAAATGTCAAACAATTGAGCATTTATCTTCTGAAGATGTTCAGCCAATGTGTCTTGATTGGTATCTAATCAGAGCATTGTCTCTTTTGAAGTTGCAGATAATTTATTGACTCAAGCTATAATCAATCAACAATGCTGTTTCCCAACTAGTAAGGATCCGCAGCATGAGTCCATCTCCTGCCTTTTCAGCCTTTCAAAAGTCAATCAACAATCAGATACTTAGAAAAGGTAAGATATCATCTAAGCTACTTATGCTGTTATGCAACAATTTCCTCATATTTACCAATGTAAGAATCTTGCAAGTCAATCAAAAGGATAAGAGAAGGAAAAATATAAGTAGTTAAGTACTTTCTCTGCATTAGATGATGTGCATCAGCAATGGTGAAACAAATCAACCATCTGTTCGATCATTACAAAGTATCTATAGGGACATGTTACTCCTTTGTTGAGATGAAGTTGACTTGGGTTGCAATCTAAGCATTTGTGACTTTTGTTGCAATGGCTAGTTGGGGGACTTGTAGACATGGAAAATCACTTTGGAGGATGCTGAGTCATACAAACTTATTATTTTTATGATCTGAAAGAAATGAGAGAATATTTTTTAGGGATTATATCACTTATCGCTTCCTTCAGTGAAAATTTAAAGTAACAGTACTTCAATGGGTTACAAAATTTAAGGAGTTCTAAGGAATATATACATCCAATATTTTAGGAGATTCAAAGTCAGTGGCTTTATTCACCCATCCAAGTTTCATCCATATAGGAACCCATCTCCTGAAGGCACAGTAACGTATTTTCAGATCATTGATACAAGAAGCTACTAAAGAAAAGGAGCAAGCCCCATCTGCATGAGTAAAACATAAGATGACATCAAAAAGAGAGCTGGAGATTGAAAAAAATAAAATTCTCCTAGGGCGAATAAATCAATAGAGGAAAATACATAAATATTTTGATGAGCACTAACAGAATAGTAATCTCATAGCCAAGACAACCTATGTGATTCCACAACACTCTAACAGCAGCTCCAAAGGAACGCAAAATGGCAGTGAAGATGATGACTAGTTGACTTCAAATTTCTAGATGATACATCTATTCAGTGAACTCCACTTCCTCAAAATAAGGCACACTGATGCAAAGCTAAGGATCCCACACAACAAAAATAAAAAAAAAATCGTCTCTCTGCTCTTTTCAAAACGTGAAAAAAAATATATCAAATGGAAACTTTCCTTTTGAATTTCTTCTACCTCCTCTTTCCATCTCTCTCTTCCAATGCCCAAGAATATATAAGGAATAACAATGGAACCAGGGAGCTAATCTCCATTGCTAAAAAATGGTCTCCACACCTTTAAATCCACCCCTAAATCCAATGGATCACTAATTAGATTAACCCTTATTATTAGCAGTTTCATAAGGATCAGAAAAACTAAGATGGAGGGCAGCCTCACCACATCAGGTGGTTATCCCAGACTACGACTCTAGCTTTGGTTCCAACCTGAAAGGATGCTTTCAGAGAAATCCTCACAGTCTAGAAATACTTCCACAAAGTGATTCCATAACTGCTACTGACTTCATTGCTGTCTCACCCAAAAGTTTTGAAGCCAAATTTGGATAGTACAGTACTATAGTTGATATCCGAAGACCGTCTTGCTCCTACCTAAATTCCAAAACCATTTTCCACGTAAACCACACTGATCTCCACAGTAAAGCTTAATTCTAAAGGCTTTTCCTCAGATGACCTAGGATCGCAGGCAGTCAACATGCATTCAAGATAGTTGAGATGATAAATCTAACCACATTAAGGTTCAGATGGTGTGGGCAAGTCTAATCATCTACAGGGACTATTTTGTGGATAAAAAAAAACAAGTGTTTTCTCTTGCCATCCTCGAGCTTATGATTAATGGTGACTAGTACTCTTATTAGTTGGATAGTGTGGTGCTACTGCTTTATAGGTCATATCCCAAAATCTGCAACAATCACAACCTCCCAAACATCCAACAAGACGAATTGTATGCACAATAGCAGTAGAAATCCAATTCACAAAGACTCTGGGGCATGACAAGCACAATTGAGTTGTCTACAGAAAATTCTGCATACCATGTTTGAAAATTTTAACATATCAATCGGAGAGAGACTGTTTAACCATATAATTGAGAAATCAAGTCACTGTCAAAGGAATCAATTTGATAAAACTGGCCCTCTTATAAACTACAACCAAAGCTAGTGAAGAAAAATCTGTAAAATTTAGCATAACCCAATTACAAACTATAAGGAATGATTCAAGAGATTCTCAAATATTCCCAATTGAAGAAAATTAAAGTAAAATCTACGGAAATCAAAATAACCTCATGATTCATTAATGGAGTCAACAGATATATATATATATATAAAGGTATCACAAAAATCAAAAACCCATGACTATTCCAAAGAAGAAACTGACCTTTTATCAAGTAGAACATAAGAACTTCAACCAAAATAAATCGAATATGAGACAAACTACAATTCCAAAAAGAACATAGAAATTGAATAGAATAGGCTACAAACTACAATTCCCAAAAAGAACGTAGAAATTGAGGAGATACCTTATCAGATGCATCTTCAATGGAAGGAGGGGGTTCTTTCTCTTTCTTTGCGCCGAAAACCCTTCTCATCTTCTTCTTGTCTCCGAATTTTGGTAAATACAAAGAAGAGACGAAAAACTTCCCTCGCAAGGAGCTCCGAAGGGATTCGCGAGAAACAAAAGGATTTTAGGGAGAATATATGATTTTGTTTTTTTTTTAAGTTATTCTGCTCTGTCACAACAGATTTCATTCGATGTTATTCGAAGGTCATTTTTCTCATATGAGAAAAAAAACTATATTGGCCAATCCAGACCGTTAGTTTACATAGGCTCGTATGGATTAGCCATATACTTAAGACTTTAACCAATATATGCCCCAATATTAAATGTGTAACGTACTTTGTCCCAAGTCACAAAATCCGTGTGATATAGGTGGCGTTATAATTACTTAGGTCAGAACCCCGGGTCCGCCCATCTTTGTCGGAGTGGCTAGGACCATGGTATCTGCCAGGCCATGACCTTGGCATTTGTCGAGGTGTTCACCGAATCCTGTCTCAACTTGGCAAAGTATTTTGTCAGATTTGCTCTTTCTCTAATTTTAACTCTTTTGGGCAAATTGCCTCTCATGCTTCTTCTCATAGTATTTATTGACGAGTTCATGACATCAAATGGGTTCGTCAAATTCTCAAATCGTTTTTCAGGATGATCGGTGAACTCGGTCTAACCATATTCACAAAAAGCAGTAGTATCTCAACTCTCATTTTATAACTTGGTAGTCCAATAGGTAATGACGTGGCTCGGGACCTGGCACATCACCTCATTATGTTGGCATGATATTATTGCCAAAAATGAGCATTAGCAAGAAATATCCTATTCGAACATAAAATTATTTTATGACTTTGGGGTTGAGAGAATGTACACATGGAAAAATAGATTTCCAACTAAGCACTACAAAATTATAGTCAACCTCAGCCTAGTTTTTCTCTCTATAGCATTGCATGGTATAACAGAGATTCTTTAAGTACTACAAAATTATAGTCAACCTCAACCTAGTTTTTGTACATTATTGGACTTGACCCATGCATGCCTCTTTTATAAATTAAGGATTAACTCCACTTACACTCTCTCACATTTCTGACAACTACAGAAACATTCTTTGTATTTTTTTATATTCCACTTACATCCCTATCCCTATACATCTCCTATATTTTTTGATATTCCACTTACACCCCTATCAATGATGTCAGGTTAACATAACATGTTAGTTTATCTTTTTAATCCTATTTTAAAAGTTATATTTAAATGAGAGGAAGAAAAGATTACAAGATAAAATTGCTTTCTATTGTTTTTACCTTTGGAAACTTATTTTACCTTTTAAGTAGTGCTGATAGAGTAATAAAAATATGATGAAAATCCTATCGAACAGGATTTTCGATTGAGATCTACTAAGCTACGTACATATAAAAGATTTAAATGAGGAGAGGTTCTTTCCACCTTCTTCCTTTCCTTTGAGTTATTGAGCTCCTTTGAGTCACCCTTGTTTACCATCCTATCTTCTATCGACCCTGTCTTACTTGTATATCAATGGAGGAACTAACATATACTGTCAGAAATATAAACTTTTCCTCAAGACCTTTATCAACCACGTTCAACCCGTCACCTTCGGATTTCCAGAGACTCAAGACAAAGTGGAAAAAGCTGATATTGGTCAAAATCATTGAGTCCAACTCTTTACAAAATGGAAGAATGTCAAAATCCTTACTATCCGACAAATCTCGAAAGAAAAATTCCTTCTTTGCCTAGATTCCAAAGACGATAAAAGAAGAATCAACCATGGACGGTGGGTGAATGGACACCTTACGACTGGAAAGCATAGTTCGTGAGGACTGCGCTGAAACATTTATCTTCCCATCAATTCGGTTGTGGATGCAGATCCCTGACCTCCTCAGATTTTTTCAAGATGATGAACTCGTTAGAAAGATTTGCAGTAGATTTGGAGAAGTTTATGACACGAAAATCCCCAATGACTCGAACGAAATCAAAACAACCTGTGTCCGTCTTTGCCTTCCCATGCAAGACCCTATCCCTCAGGGAATCCATTTGGAAGGTGAGGATGGTAGCAAAATCTGGCTCAGATTTCAATATGAGAATCTCCCTACCACATGCTTTTCTTGTGGAGTCCTTGGGCAGACACATCTTCAACGAATGCCCAAGACCATTCATGAGCAACCTCGAGGAAACACAGTCAAGTCTTGAGGCATAGAAAAAGGTATACAACACACATCAAAATCAACCCAAACCGACGAAGGAATCCTATTGGGAAACCAGCACAGCTAAGCTAGGAGATGTTGAGCATGTCTCGACCGAAGACTATTACGAGGGATCGGAGCAGAGAAGAGGCTGACTCGGTGAATCATATGGAGAAGGACGAGTCAAATTAGTTGAACCGGGTGGTGACCGTGGTGCGTGGTTCGCGGCTGGCATGCGGACAAGAGGAGAACATAAACATTAATTATAATTGGTGCAGAAGGGCAGTCAAGTCACATCTCAAGTACAGATGGCACCCACGCAGCATTGGACCGTTTGAAAGATGTAGAGCATCCTATGAGCAACACAACGGTCTCGAGTGTCAGATTTCTTTTCCAGGCCTCAAAGCCCATTACACGACCTCTCAACCCAGCCCAAGATTTTAACCTTCTTTTCTCTAATTTCTTTAACAACAAATGCCCACGGCCATAACAACATGCATCTTACATCATCCTATCCACCTCATCCCATCTAACCCTTTCGGTCCCTAAAGAGTGGAGTAAGAACAGAAACTTTGAAGGTGGGTCCATGTTAATGAGATACCATGGTGCATTATTGGAGATTTCAGCACGGTGTTGGATCCTTCTGAAAAACGTGGATGTCGTTCAATTAAAGTAAGTCAATCTCGAAATCCATTTCATTTAATTAATGAATGTAATTTAATTGAGATGGTGGTGATGGTGGGTTTGTAAAAAAATAAATACATTAGAAGATAATGAAGTCTGTCTCAAGATGGTCTAAACCGTTGCGCAGCAGTTCTGTCAAGAGTATTTCTTGTCAACTTTGACTTGTAAAGAAAATAAAGAAAAGGGACAAGAAGGAAGAGAATATTACAATAACTGAAAAACCAGTTAGAATGCAATCCCAGAGTAGTAAAACCTCACAGTTGAAGACTACTCTTTTCCTTTCAGTGCATTGACTCACTGTTGTTTCAGGTTTCAGAGTTTTTCTAGTCTTAACTCAGTTCTCCGATCTTCAAATCTCTGATCCTCTTCAATTGAGAATGGATTCTGTTATTTGTAGGGAGTTTTTCCTTCAAATAGGACAAGTGTCACTCGGCTAAATGTTCAGAGAGGGACCCTTATGTGAATAGCACATCCTAAGTGACACGTCATCCTGAAATATATCCGGGATGACACGTGTTATCCAACATGCCTAAGTTACTTATAGAGAAAGAGACCAAATCATTTCAAATATTAAAAACCTGCTCTGCGATAACTTGCTTTGGAACTTGAGCAACACGGATCAAGAGACGCGTGTTACTTTCATACCAATCCCAAGAGCAACGTCACCATTCCGACCGTCATTCCAGATAACACAAAACCCCCTTTAGATAAGTTCGAAATCAGATATTATAAGTAGGTGAGATTTTTACCACGTGGTTTCCATTCTGAGAATCCGTCTTAATCATTTTTTAGGGGACAATTCAAGTACAAGGTACATTGCTGAATTCGAGTATTTCGAAGGAAACTCCCTTAGCCACTATCTTCCTTCGAGGGAAATCAAGAACAACTATAGACTTACAGGGTGATCAATGTATTCTCGAATTATCCATATAGAGAACTCGAGGATGAGTGTCTCATTAGGGATCTCATTTTCATGATTAATCGTCCTCTTACAGAAGAGTTTGTCTTGAAATCCCTTAAGGTTCATAGCTACAGTAACCAATTCGAGTGCCTCTACTTGAATGAAATCAAAAGTAAACACATGAATTCTTTCAAAGAGAAGTGAGAGGACGTTCTCAAAGCCTGTGGGAAACCTATCTTCAGGAAATACTTTTGAGGATGGTGTGCTTTCGATTTCTAAAGCTCTTTCCACTAAAGATTTGATTCTAGAAGTGAAAGCCCCAAGATGTGACTCGAAATCAATTCATATGAATGAATAAAATCGACTTCGAGTCATATATTGTAATTCAAATGCATAAAAGACTGCATTCGAGGGGGTAAGCCCAAATTCGTGTCCTTCGAGGAGGACAGAACCCTTAGCCTTTTGGAGGTGACAAGCCCTTTGACGAATTAACCATCTCAAGGTGGTTAGCCTTGAATTCGCTATAGGAGGAAGGAACATTCCACCTTCGAATTCTCTTTTGGCAGGAGGGAACATACCTCATTCGAATTCACCATCTAGAGATGGTTAGTCTGGAAAGACTTCCTTCGGAATTGTCCTTGGAATTCGTCCTTCGGCTTTGTCCTTTGAGGTCATCCTTCGAATTTGTCCTTTGAAGTTTCCTCAATGAGAAGGAATATATCTGCCTTGTGATCTTTTAAGACAAAGCATAAAAGTGGTCCTTCAAAGTCTATGGATGTGATCCAAAAATGACTCTTGAGTTAGAAGGTATAGAAAGTTCCCTTTATGATATTTCCTTGAGTAAAAATACCCTTAAAACATAAAGGTATGTAATAAAATCATTCAAATTCTGTTCTAGAGAGTAAATAGATGCGACTTCGAAGATCTATTGAAACCTTAACTATTTGAGGAGTTTATTAGGAGTGGAATGCCCCCAAATATGTCCTTTGAATGAAAAAAAGGTCTTTCGAGGGAAGTGTAAATTTCTCATTCCCTCGAACATTTAGAAGGCAGTGCGTCGTGGGAACATAAGCCATTAGTCTTTTGAATATTTCAAAAGGGAAGAAAGAACGTGTTTGTTGAGTCTGGGACATGTGGTGTTCCCCCATAAGCTAAAATTCAAAAAGGTTGCTTCTCCAAGAAGCTTTCCCCTTTTTGGTGATAAGGACGGTCAGATATCTTTGAGCCAGTTCAAATATCACATTTTCACCAAACAGTCTAATCATTGTATCCAGCTGCTAAGAACTGGCATGTGAAAGAGACGGTTGTACAACTGTTACAGCTGTAAACACCCCAATTTGCACGAGAGCGACTTTCTCTTGATCTTTGCAGCTCCTGGAGGCCTAAGCTTGGTTTTTACTATCTCCCAATCATCTCCAAACAACTCTCAATCATATTGTCAATTTTCTCTGAAAATCCAAAAAATAATGTGAAATTACCAAAATACCCCTAGTTGACCCTATATGATTCATCTCAGTCATAAATTCATTTTCAACCTCAAATCTGAATTCTTAAGCCAAAATGCTCTCCAATGAGTATAATCTTGTGCTAATTTGAAGGTCGTCAGAAAAATGACAGTTTTAAACCCCTAATCTGGTCGTTCGGGCCAAACAGTCAAATCTAAGGGTCGAAATATTTTTCCTACATCAAATTTGGATTCTACACTGAAACACCTTAAAAACAATTGTGATTTTGTAAAATTCTAAATTCGGGAGTCGACGGGTCATTTTTGGTATTTTAAAATTATCAAAAAATGACAGAAAAATATAATTGGGTAAAAAAGTAATAAAAGAACACCATATGGAGAGAATTGAAATTAAATAATTGAGAGAATATTTGAGAAAGATTTGTCATGTGCCAAATTTCAAAAAAATAAGAAATAATTAATTTTAAAAGTTGTCACATAACAAATCAAAATCCAAAAGAAAAAAAGAAAAAGAAAAAGAAAAAAATAACAAAAAATCAAATAAAATAAAAAAAATCAAAAAATAAAATTCAAGAGAGCTACGTGCTCTCTCACTCCTTCCTTTTTCCACCTCACTTTCCATTCTCCCTCCCTCCTTCCTTTCCTCTTCGTTCTTTCTAATCTTTCTCCTTTTTCCTCTCTTTCCTTTTGCAGCCTTGCCATTTCATATCCAAAAAGTCCATCGTGATTGTTACTCCAAATATGAAGGGAGAGGTCAAAGCTAAATTAAGTTCCTTCCTCGGATTAAATGGACAAAAGACCTTACTCCATACCTTGGTAACCCTTTGAGAAGGATAAGCCTCTTGCACATTATTTTTCTGAACTTTTAGCTAAAGTTCAGTGGAGCCTAGCGAGCTGGAAGGCCAAATTGTTGTCCTAAGTGGGTCGAACAGTGTTAATCAACACTGTTCTGACAGGCAAACATAATGCATGATAGCTTGTATGAAGCTTCCTAGCTCGGTGTGCAATCAGTTTGATAAAAAGCTGGAGATTTTTTATGGTATAAGCAAAACCAAGCTAAAAGACTTCATACAATTAATTGGGCCAAGTTGTGCAGCCCTTTATATAAAAGCCCACACATCTTCAATAAATCCTTGTTTACAACAAAAAAAAAAAAAAAAAAAAAGGCTTGGGCTATTCTCACAAGAAATGAGTCTGTCTGCGTTTGGTTAGCATCAAAGTATATCATTGGAAAAGGAAAGTGCATTTTTTTTATATATATATAAAAGTGCAATTTCCTTTTATTTAAAAAAAAATAAAAATTATTAGTTCCGCCTCTTTTTCAAAAAAATTATACTTAATTTTTAGATTTTTTTAATTAATTAATTAATTTTGTTTAATTAATTAAATTTATATATAAATTTAAATAAAATTTGATCGAGTATAATTTTTTTAAAACTTTAAAAAATTAGAAATTGAACCAAAACCAAATCGAAATCGATTTGACACAACATAAATACGACTTATGATATAAGGGCAAAATTAAAAATTATGTCAGAATTTTTATGAATTTCTTGTTAACCAGAGGCACAATTCTTAATTTTCATACAACTTTCCTTCATCAACTAAACGGCAACAAAAAATTTACTTTCATTTTGTTTTCACATCATTTTCTTTTCAATTTCTTTTTCTTTCGACACACTTGCGCCAACCAAACGCAACAAAAAATTTACTTTCATTTTGTTTTCACATCATTTTCTTTTCAATTTCTTTTTCTTTCGACACACTTGCGCCAACCAAACGCACCATATGGGTTTCTTTGATGGGGTCCTAATACCTCAATCATGCTGGTTTCAAAAAGGCAAGGGATAAACAGACAGATTCATGGGTCTGGAAACACGAATGCAAAAGTAGAGAAGTCTTTGAAGAGGGTGAAATAATCTATTTCACTTCCATTTTAAATTTCGGATTCAGTAGTTCAGACTTTTTAAAACATTAATGGCCGGACGCTCTTGGAGCAGAAAAAATGGACTTTTTAAATGTAAATAGAGAGGATATATGGTAGTAGGGATTTTGGATTTGATATTCTGTGGAAATAAAAGTGGGCAAATGGGGTTTGCCGAAACAGCATTTTGAAAGGGTGATGACTCCAAAGAAGAAAAGCAAGAAGCTGCTGTATTCCTATGCTAAAAATGCGAACTGATCTCATCTTCTACGCTTCCCTGATCGATTCCTGCATATCCACCAAGAACCTTAAAAAACTAAGAGAAATCCATGCTCGAATCCTTCCCCTTGGCCAAGCCTACAGTGATTTCATCCGATGTAAGCTCGTCGCTGCCTATGCCTCCTGCAAACAAATGCACGAAGCTGCTTTCATCTTCTCGTGCACCAATCGTTGCCCTCCATCCCTTTTCAACTCCATGATCATGGGCTACGCTTCCATTGATCTCTTCCACCAATCCCTCCATTTCTTTCGTCAGATGCTCCTCGCCGGCAAGCAACCCACCCCACGAACCTTCCCCTCTGTCCTCAAATCCTGCACCGGTCTATCTGCTCTCCACCTCGGCCGGCAAATCCACGGGGCTGTTCTGGTTATTGGGTTCTCCTCAGATTTGACAATTTCTAATGCATTGATCACATTGTACTCAAAGTGTGGTGATTTAAAGACATCGCGTAAGGTGTTCGACGAAATGCCTGAGAGGAATGTGATTACGTGGTCTGCCATCGTAGCCGGGTATGCAATGCACGGTCTCGCTGAAGAGGTTTTCAGGTCATTTGATCAGATGTTGGTTGCCGGGTTTTGTCCTGATGGCGTTACCTTTACATCGATTTTGACCGCGTGTAGTCATGGTGGGTTGACGACGCAGGGGATGGAGATTTTTGAGAGAATGGAGAGAGAGTTTGGTGTGAAACCAGGGTTGGAGCATTATACGTGTATGGTGGATATGTTGGGGAGGGTGGGGCAGGTGGAAGAAGCAGAGAAGTTGATTGGTGGAATGGAGATGGAACCGGATGAGGCGTTGTGGAATGCGTTGTTGGGGGCTTGTAACATTCATGGGAAGTTGGAGATGGCTGAGAGGGTAGCTGAGAAACTTTATGGGAGAAAGGTTGAGTTTAGCAATGACTGAGTAAATTATTATTGTTATTGTTATTATTTTTCGGCTCTGTGTTGCTCATCATGGTCTCTGGTATGGCGCTTTGATGATCGGAGATGTATTCAGTCAAGTTGGCATACTGTGAGAGGATGCTTTAATCAAGGTTTTAAATTTCGATTTCGCCTGAGATTTTGCAAGGGGGAACCTGGATAAATTTCGCCAAATATTGCCGAAATGGAGAAATATCGCCGAAATATTTCATGTCACCAAACTAGAAGATGGCGATATTTCACGGCAGACCGGCGAAATTTAGAACTTTGCTTTTAATCAAAGTGCATAGGAGAGGTTCTTGTGTTGGTTGTCCCTCCTTAAATATGGGGAGTCTTGCAGTCACTTCAAAAGTCCACGTTGTTCGTCTGGAATGCTGTGCAGGAACCTTCCAGTTCAACAAAGATAGCTCAAGAAGATAAAAATGGGTGATCCAAGATGTCTCCTTTTCTTTTTATTATGGAGACCAGACACTCGCACACTTTTATCTCTGAGGGTGTAGTCCAGGTTTCCCTTCAATTTGAGGGTAGACAATTATCCTTTTCTGCATTTGTTTAATGGTTTTCTGGCTGGTTTGATGACTATGATGGGGAAGTCGTGCTCTTGTTGAAGTTATTACATTTTCATGTTGGCTACTATGGTATGCAAGAAATATCAAAGTCTTCTTTTGGAGCCTTATGAAGTTGGATTCTTGACGATGCTCTCAGCCTTCTCAGTCTTATGAAGTTGGTTTCCATCCAAATAAATTGTTTAGAAAACTTTGAAGGGTTGCTTCTCCTCAATGAAGTTGGGTCAAGACAAACTTTGATTGAGCTACACCAAAGACAAAAATGATCCTTTACAGCCACTCAATTTAAGAGGTGCAAAAGCTTGGAGTTGGCAAAGGTAGTATTCAGGCTACTGAGAGATTACTGTTTTCTTGACATATCACTGGCGAATGGCATTCATCTTTTGTTGGTTAATGCTGCAGCCTTGAAGGCTTCTGTTATGTGGGTATTATTAATAGGTTTGCTTTTCAAAGGAGAGAGAGATTCTAGGATAAGATGACCTTGAAAAAGATTTAATGAGAGCTTTTCTGTAGAATTCTGTGTACTGACGGATGACAACATTGCAGGTAAATACCAATATCCTAAGATCTTTTTTACATTCTGATCTATATCCTGAATCTTTTCCAATACCTTTTTCTCTCCCTCCATTACTAAGCATGTGTTTGTTACTAGAACAACTTTGAGGCCAATATGGTTTTCCCATTTTGGAAAAAGATAAGTGTACTAAACATGGTAGCTTGATAGGAACCTGATGCCGATGGATTCTAGGAAATTAGATAATTGAGATGTTTTAGTAAGTAGAATTAGGATTTCGCAAAATCAGAGATTTAGGACCACTAACAGGATTTAGATAACAGAATTTAGGATTAGAGTAAACAAAATAGTGTCTTGCAAGGGCTTTGAGAAAAGTAAACAAAAAGAAGCATGGGAAATGTTGGCTGGTAATTTTCGATTTTTTAGCCATTAGATTAAATCTTGGTTGTGAGGTAGATTTAATGTGGAGGATAGAGATTGTTATAACTTCAAAGGAGGTTTGTGGAGTTCGACAATGGAAGAAGGTTAGCTCGTACTAAGGTAGGAATGGAGGTACGTTGCATAAGCAAAGTGATGCAACACTGCTTCCCAATTGGACGAAAATAAGAGGGGCTTGTTCCAGGAATATTGGGAGTGGGTGGAAGGTTGAAGTTAAGTTGGAGTCATTTAAAAAGAAGATGGAGTTTCTTGAATTGTGTTTAGTAGGTAGGTTCGTAGGTTGAAGTTAAATTATACATTATCGACACACCCTTTTCATTTACACCATCTCTCACCAAAACCCTTCCACTCAAGAACTGCATCCAGCAAATCTCATTGCTTCCCTAAGTCCCATAACCAAGGCATATATCTTTGCCCGAATCTCATTATCCTATCCTGTACTCCCCAAAAATGCATGAAGCATGCACCAACTATAGTCTCTAAATGTGCCACCAACCCTTGAACACCCCAGGTTACCAAAGAGGACCCATCAAGTTAAGTTTGATAGCTCCCTCCTTAGATGGTCTCTAAAAGGTGTTCTCTCAATCCCAATGGAGATGAAGCAGCAATGGACTATCCTCTCAGTATCTCAGTTACTGATATGCCTCCACAATCCATGATAGGACCGACATAATAACCAAATCGATAATGGAACACAGTCAACGATTAGAATTCCAATTTGAATCAAATCTCATGGTTACGATTCAATTCGATTTTCACAACATTGCTTCCTTTTTTTCTTTTCTTTTCTTTTCCTTAAAAAAAAAAAAAAAAAATCGAAGCAGCCCTGAACCTTGGAAACATTTCAAAACAGCCAGTAATCTATAGATTGACTGGTCCAGATAGTACCTGCCCTGACCAGCCAGCACTGGGCCATACTGATGATTCATCTTGGTTCCTGCCAGGACAGGTCCGGGACCCCATTCTGATACATAAACCTTGCTAAAATAATCCCTATCCCCCGATGGTCAAAGATTTCCTATGGAGCAACCATCAAAGCTCATCCCTCTACCTGGGTCTTCTGCTCCACTCAATGTCTAAGGTGCATAGGATGAGGAAAAAACCAAAAAATCCCACTCCCACATAGTTCCGATCTCTGATGCGCCTCTAAACTCAGCAAAGGTACAGGCCTAATGAGCATCATAATTATAATTTGGTCAGTGATAGAAAAAGTCCTAGACCTCATATCCTCAAAGATCCTTTTAGTTCTATCCCCAAATGGCCACAAAATAGCACGGCGAAGACAATAGGAAAGGAATCACCCTCTCAATTCCTGTCCAAGATCCTCCCTTACAGAGGTAGATGATTGATGTGCTCTGAAAGAAACCAGTGCAAGCCAAAAAACGAGGTTTTTTTTTCTTATGTGACCAAAAATGAGGTGGTGTTGCAGCTGCAATACTAAGATAGTACAAAAAGTTCACTGGTTATTTTGTCAACCAAAAGGGATTGAGATATAATACTGCTTTTTAACCAGCAAAGCTCTTTTGAACAAAGCCCTACACATTGAAGTCCTTCTATTTGTAGGAAGCCACCCAAATAGGCCCTAATATTATAATAATAATAATAATAATAATTTTAAGGCATGATGCTAGAATTAAATAAAATATGAAAACTCTATTGGTTTAAACCAAAACCAAACCGAAATAGAAAAGATTTAGAAAATCGAAAACCAAACCGAAATACAATGAATAAAATCAAACCAAACCGAAATAAAAACTAAAAAATTCGGTTTGGCAAAATTAATGTTATTTTCTATAATATATTTACTTCGATTTTTTGGTTCGGTTCGGTTTAATCAAAGCCTTAACCGTAAACCAAATCAATTCGGTTTTTATTTTTTTGTTTTCTAAACCATATAACCAAACCAAAATGAAAAATAAAAAACAAATCAATCCGACTTTTTTCAGTTTATTTTCTACTGTTTTCGGTTTATACCAAACCAATTGACACCTTTAACACTTGGAGGAGCGTGTGATTCCATGAGGACAATGGAATTCTAGTTTATATGGGGTCTCCTATTTGTTTGTTGAAATATGTTTTATGGAAATATCTAAATAGTTTATAAATTGGACTGTCCAAACCGGTATCGATTTGAATTGATCTAATATCGACCATGACTGATACCTCCAGATTGCTCGATCCTTCTCTTTTTTTGTTTTAAATTTAAAATTTAAACAAGCGGTCTAAATTTTATACCTGGTCGGGATCGGTCCAGTCCCCTGTCCCGATCCTTAAAACCTTGGGATTGATTATAGATACAAGAAAATATGAAAGCTAGGAAGCATTTGGATCCCATTATGTCTCGGCTAATTCCCAATTACAAAGAAAATTAGGCAAAAAAGGCTTGCAATCTCTAGCATACAGAGTTCATGCTTGTGTCCAAAGGAGTCCTACTACCAAACCAGCTCCTGACCCCCTAGGGACGGATAAATTAACAAATAAATGTTTATTTACTTATATATATAATATATATAATTAAAATATAGGTGAATAGGCAACGGCTGGGTTGAATCAAATCCGAATCCGATTTACGAGTTACCAAACACTAACCATTAAGGCCCATTGCCATTCCTACCTCAAAAAGGTGCTATTGAATAATGAGCCATGTTTGGCTTGCCAAAAACATCTTCCTAGGTCTACTCCATGACCTATACGATAGGGGTATGTCCCAGCTTGTGCTGGGTCTTAATTGATAGAAGCCACCCTAACAACTCATGCTTATATTGTTTGAACATTAAAAATGATTAGTTTTAATGAAAGGCCTTAATAGGCCACTTGCCTGGCCCATTATAGGCCCCATCCCAATACATTAGCCCAATTCGGCATCAGCCGACTTAAACATAGCCTAATTTGTTTATTAAAAGCATAAAACAATTTAGGGTAACGGACGATCCATATATACGGATCATCCGAACTGATTTGTCCGAAATCGAGTCAGATCATCAAGATCGGACGATCTGAATTGGGTTTAGACCAAGTATCGGCTTGAGATTGTGACACGTCCTGAACCGATCCAGAGGTGTATTAGCCGATCCGATTCGGGATACTTAACACTGTGCCATTAAAGTCCCCATCCCAATACACTGCTCTAGACTGCGGACCAGCAATGGAATCATAGGTTTTAAATAAGGTGATCAATGGGCCATCCCAATCAAACTACCCTAATTGGGTTATCATAACAAGGATGACCCTTTGATCCCACCACGTAAAAAATGTTCCATTTTTACATCAACCGGTGATGATCAAGATGACCAGGTTTCTTTATTTTCTACCGTTGATTTAAAGATGAAATCCAATGGTTACAGACTACTTGGACCCCACATTTTCTCTGACGATAACCAGGTTCACAATATGCAGCAAAAGGAGAGCCCTTGATTTCACATAAAATTGTCCTTCATACTACGTGTCGAACAAAACAAGCTACGTAGCTACCAACTATTTTACCAAAAAAGTACCAAAGTACGAACTACGAACTGTATCTTAGCTTTGTAGCTTTGTGAAAAGTGAAAAAAGAGCGAGCAAGCTTTCTTCAGGACCAGTTATGGAGTTTGGGGCTTCTTCGGCTTCGGGCTACCGCCGTTGTGGTGCAAAGGGTCCGGACCCGAAGGAACGCTCCTTAGTTCCCAAGCCACCAAGTTTCCTTTCTTATCATTAGTGCCCAAAGATCCAAGAACCTTCCCATTAGAACCATATGAAACCTGTAAATAAAAAGTAAGAACGAGATTGCAGTCAAAACAACCAGAACCCAACATATATTTCAAGCCCACCCCAAGAAGAAAAGAAAAAAAAAACCTTTCTGTTAAAGCTTGGCAGAGCTGCCTCAGCATAGAAGCATCCATAACCATTACTGCAATCTGCCAAAAGAAAAAAACAATTTCACCAACTTCACTGTTTCATTCTAGAGAGAGAGAGATAGAGAGAAAATACAAGTACAAACCAGAAGAGTCTTCCATCATCACCAAACAGAGAACAACGATGAGAGATACATAAGCAACTGCGAAACGAAACGCCATTGATTATCAGAAGAAGGAGAGTGAGAAAAGTGAACCCCATGAAACCCAAATTTATAGAGTTTCTGAAAGATCCTTGAAACGAATGAATCACAACATAACATGATTGCTCATGCAGTCGTTTCTGAGGAATGATTAAGGAGAAGATCTCATCTGATGTTATCTACCCAACCCAAATTAATAAAAAAAAATTTATTACAAGATATGATCCATGAGCTAAGCCTCCGACGACGGACGGCCAACTCAGACATCAATGACGGCGCCGGCTTCAGAAGCAACCGTCATTGTCACGTCATTTGACACGTATCAATTCCTCTGGCACGTGACAATGATTCCGTCCGGCTCTCGTATCTAGATGGATGACGTCAGCCAAGAGAAGCTTGAAAAGGGTCGTACGTTAGGCAGGGCCTGGTTGTTGTTTGCTGTTTGCTGTTTGCGTTCGTTATGCTTTTTCTCGTTAATTCCTTGTTATAATATTAAGGGAGCGTTTGGGTACTGTGGCACTCTTGACTTGTACTCCCCAAATCTAATTCAAATATAAAAGCATTATAAATATTCAAATTAACGTTTTTATTCTTTAAATAATTATTTATTGGTTAAAATATAATTAATTCGAATACGAATTTCGGAATTTGGATTACTTAATCAAAATTGAATACGGATTTCGGCTATTTTCATTCGATCGGATTCAAAAATATCAAAAATAAAATAATAATAATTACATTATCTTTAAATTAAATTAAATAAATAGATGGATATTTTTTTCAGGATTTGGAATGACGAGAATGCCCTTCACTTTTGGAAATGTTACTACGTGGGTAGCATGCGAACAAAGCTGTCGAGATTCTCGCTTTATCTGCTGATCTGATGATGACGAAGTAATTTTTCTTATTAAGAAAAATAAAAAATAAATGAAAAAGAGGATGATGTGTTATGATGAAGGGTGATGATTATGATCTCATGAAACGATTGATTGACGTGTTCTTTATTATGTATATACAATTTCTGCAGTTTTAAAGTCAAGACAGCTGATTTTGCCATGAAAAGGCAAATATACTTTTTCCCTTTTTGATACATTTTATTACCCAATTTTTTTTTTGACAAATCCAAGAAAAATAATTTCAAATATCCATTTTAAAATTTAAATAGTAATAACAATATAGGTATAGCTCACAATTTAAATGAATAAATTATGTTTCTTTCAATATATGTTTTATTAGATGTTATTATTTTCAAGCATTATTTTTTTATCAATTGAAATTTTAAGATTCAAATAATATAAGGTCCTTTGGAACAACAGCCAATAAATAAAAGCTACATAAACCTTGACATGAGATAAGCCCATATAATTTTAAAAAGAAAAAAAATTCTTAATTGATTTTAACAATAAATAGTGTTTCAACCATGTCAAGCTTATGCGTTTGGTTTTCATTGACTATTGTTTTTTTTTCTTTTATGGGAAGGACCTTAGATCAAGGTTTCAAAGATCGGACCAATTCGATCCGTACCGTGCCATCCGTATCGGGATTGGCCATAACCGGTTTGTTCCCAAGCCATAAAACAATAGTTGTATGAGTATCTAGGGGAGTAAACGAATCGAGCTCGTAAAATTTGGACAAGGCTCGGACTCGGTAAAAAATTCTGGACTCAAGCTCAGCTCTGACTCAGTATTTTTTTAAGGCTCAGGCTCAACTCGTGAAAAGCTCAGCTCGGCTTGTGAAAGCTCGGCTTGTGAATACAGGTTCCTAACCCAACAAAAGTCTAAATATTTGACCCAAGCTCGACTTGGGTCAACATAGGCTTAACTAAGAACTCAAAGAAAAGCTTGGCTTATTGATCTTGAAATTCAAAGCCGAATTAAGACCAAGTATGTTGAATGCAATTTTGTAATGGGGATGAAGCACTATTGAGAACCAAGAGATACTCAAAAGCAAACCTTTATCTTGTATGAATTATAAATAGTTGAGAACCAAGAGATACTCAAAAGCAAACCTTTATCTTGTATGAATTATAAATAGTGGATGAGGAGGATATTACATATGGAGTTGCAGATGGAAGACATAAGTACTTTAGAGTGAAATCTAACCAACATATTCCAATCCGGCTAAAAAGGCAAATTTTATAAGATGGATATTGAAAAACGAATTGATAAGATTAGCATCGCTAGGTGAGGATGTTGAGATAGATAAGAGCGAAACTACGAAGTATTAGTAACGAACATATATGAGAATCTAGGAGTGTCTAAAATTTGAAATAAATAAAATAACAAGTTAGTTGACAATGTTCCTTCATACAAAATACTGACATGTTGAGAGAAATGCAAAAAAGTATGAGATGGTGCAAATTGAAAGACCTAGATTTTAGAGGAAAAAAGCATAATAAAATCGAACACATTAAAAGAAGAAAAAAAAAAGAAAAGAAAACAGAAACCAAAGGTATGAGAGAGAAAAACAAAAACAAAATCATTCACAAAAAAAAACACAAAAACAGAATCGTTATTCCTAAGAGAGGGAGGGGAGTCTATTTAATTTTATTTTTTTAAATCAGAACCTAAATTTTAGATGAAAGAAAAACATAATGAAAACTAAGAAAAAAAAACCCAGAACAAAAAAAAAGAACAAAAACAAAAACAGAAACGTGAGAGAATGATGAACAGATCGTGAGTGAAGATTGAAGTTTGAAGAAGTCTGATGAGTGAAGATTGAAGTTTGAAGAAGCCTCCACACCAAAGCTTAGATTAAACTTGGAAGCTGGACGGTCGTTTCTTATCGAGAAGATGATGGAAGAAAAGAAAGTCCCAAGAATCAATTAAATTAATTAGGGTTTCTTAATTACTTTGACTTAAGCACGCCACTAATTAATTATGTATTTAATAATTAATATTATATATGATATCTATGATATATAAATTTATATATGATATATAAGACTGAGCTGAGCCTACCTAAGCTCGGCTCATTCTCGTTAAAATAATGAGCTTTTTTTTGGGCTCAGGCTCGGCTCGCTAGCCTAAATATTAGGCTCAAGTTCGGCTCATACGAGCCGAGCCCTAGTTGTATCGTGACACTTTGGATCAAACCAGTCTAGCCGATACCAGTACAGACTGTCCGGTACAATCAATCCAGTGACCGGTCCAATCGGTGCAACCATCCAATTTTTTATTTTATAAAATGATGGTCCAAACCAGTATCGATGTAGATCGGTCTGGTCCCGATCGGTACCACCAGTCTGACCGATCCAATTTTTGTTTTTAAAAGTACAATGTTAAATAGGTGAAGTAAATGATTTATTATTTTATTAATTTAAAATTAAATTAATTAATTATTTAAATTTTAAACGAGTTGACGATTTCAACCCGTTTATGGGCGGGCTAAGTTTGGATCCATGTTTTCCCGACCCGTTAATAAACGGGCCGAACCCGACCCAACCCGTTACCCCCTCCTATACCTAATTTATCTTCATTCTATTACAAAAATTCACGTACACAAAAAAGGGTAAAATAAAATAGATCGACAAAAAAAACAGCACCATCATACTCAAAAACACCTTATACCAACTCTTATATTCAATTCACAAAAGAAAATAAATAAAAAATAATAATTAAAGAATTCTCATGAATTGGGTTTTTAGAAAAAAGGGAATAAATAAATAAATAAATTTAGGTCTGGGACAAATGAGGTTCTAGTCCCATTTGCTTCCTTGTTTTGCCGACAAACAAGTCCTTGGATTTAATAAAGCCAGGAATGCATCCAGTGACAGTAGTGAAGGGAAGTTGGGCAACTGCATCTGTCCTCCCAAGCGAAACAATGGCCATTCCTGAATCTGAAGGCTTGTATGTTGCCATCTTCCTTTCTTTTCCTCCTCCCCTCGTCATCAACAACTTCAAGTTCTTCGCCGTCACTTGAGCATGTCTTTGTGCCAGGTACCCTTGCTTGATTTCCTTTTAATTACAATAATAAGGCATTAGATTCATTCACAAAACATAAAATGTACCTGTCATCTACGGGGAACTTGGGTCGGTTTTTTGAGTTGAACCGACCGATCCAAACCTACTTCGGTTTGGTTTGGGTTGGATTTCTATAAGTTTTGAAATTATAAAACCTAACCCGATCCAAACCAAATCGGATCTGCAATTTGGGTTGGTTTGGGTTTAGGGTTTTTTATTTCAATTCGGTTCGGTTTTCGGGTTTCAATTTGGTTTGGTTTTTGGTCAACTTTCACTAAGCTCGGTTTGGTCTTGGGTTGATACCAATCTGAACCAAACCGAACCGAGTTGCACCCCTCACTTTAGGGATGAAGGTGGAGTGGGTTAATGAGGTATCCTACCCCATCTCTATTAGGTTAGTCTTTTGGTAGTCAATTTCGGAGATATGGTCACTGGCAAGGTTTAAAGTTTTGGGATCAGGGACTGGACCGGTCTTGATTTGAACCGATGGTACCATCGGGTACAAAAAGTGGACCAGTTTTATTTTATGATACCAGTCTGGACCAGCCGGTACAACCGGTCCTTTTGTTAAAAAAAATTATGAATTGGATGGTCCAGATCGGTATTGGTATGGACCGGTCTGATACCAATTGGTCCGGCCGATCCAAAAAAATAAAAATAAAATAAAATTGTACCAACTAGTCTCCGGTCTAGAGCCTCATGATACATTAGTTGTATCGTGGCTTGGGACCGGACCAGTCCTAGACGATCCCGGCACGGACCGGATCAGTCCAATCCTTTAAACCTTGGTCAATGCTCCGGACCGATCCCAGTCCGGACTGGATCGGTCCAATTCTTTAAACCTTGGTTAATAAAGTTATGTTTGCAATCAAACACACGTCCATAGAGAATGCTAGTTAAAAAAGACTTACAGGAATATCAGTAATATCTCCAATGGCAAATATGTTCTTGCGACCTTTGACCCTCAACTGCTCATCAACTATCAATCTTCCTTTGACATCCAAACTATCCTTCAACACAGTCTTTAAGCCAAGACGAGTCCATCCGCCTCCTGTGCACACAAAATGTCAATCGGCTCTGATGGTTTCTCCACCAGAAGTTTGAAATTCTTTGTCACCATCTGACATCTCCGAGTTCAAATTCACCGATTGATCCAAGATGACTTCAACTTTCCTGGACGTCAACCAATCCAATGTCTTTTGGGAAGCCTTGGCTCCGATGAATTCCAGCAACCTTAACCCTCTGTGAACTAGAGTCACCTTCTTCTCCGGGAAGTCGACGGCGACATCTCTCCGGCAAGTTCAACTCCAGTGGGCCCCCCTCCGATGATTATAATGGAATCAGCTGATTTAATTTTCTGGTTTTCTGCAATTAAATGGAGACTAAAATTTAGTAGTAAGCAGGAACAACTTCTAAGGACATGCATCCTATAACTTCCATGTTTATAGACCATGCTAATATATATATATAGGGTTTTAGTTCCCATTTCATAGGTTATCAGGTTGTTTTAATTTTTAGGGTTTTAGTTTCCACTTCATAAGTTATTAGGTTGTGTTAAAAAGGAAAAAAAAATCATAAAAGATTTAATTTTCTTAGGGCCATCTCTTTGGTACCACGATGTTTTAAGTCCTTCAAGTCTTAAAAGAAATTAAAAAAAAAAAGGAAAAAGGAGAAAAATGAGAGATTTCATCATCTCATTAATACCATC
>JAUPMG010099381.1:0-12325 GCA_031762675.1 Pachysandra terminalis | reverse complement strand
AGAGCCTGGATCTCGGCACTCATGGAGTCCCCCTCGTCAAGCGGACCAGAGAAAACATGAAGAATCTGACCAGAATGGTGCTGAAAAAGACCCCCCACCCCAGAAGGGCCGGGGTTGCCGATAGAAGACCCATCAAAATTCAGCTTAATAAAACCAGGGGCGGGGGGTCGCCAACATGGCAAAGGCCGATCCACGCAAGAGGAGAAGCGACAAAAAGAAAACCAATCTCTCATAAGTCGGAGCAGGAGATGCCCCTAAAACCCGGTAACACAACCAGCCAAGAGGCAACCAAGGAAGTGATGGAATCAATGATACTCTGCCAGGAAGAGGACCTATCATGGAAAATCCTCCTGTTACACTCCAGCCAAACCACCCAAACAATAGCCAAGAATAGGGTCTGAACAAACATCTTGCCTCTAGGCCCGAGCCCAGAGAACCTCCATTGCTCGAATAACTCAACCAAACCACCCGGCATCACCCACCCATCCACCATCTGTGAAAGAAAGGAGAACCAGATATGGCGAGCCACAACACAATGGGCAAACAAGTGGTCCACAGTCTCACTCGCAGACCTGCACATAACACAGATGTTGGGAGATAGCGCGCAAGATTTCCATTTTCTTTGGATGAGGTCAGCGGTGTTGATTTTGCTCAGGAGAGCAGACCAAACAAAAGCACGAACTCTAGGGAGGGCCTAGATCCCCCATACACGACTCACCAGGGAAGGGGACAAAGGAGCCCCATCCTCACTCCCCCCTGGCCTTTCTCCTCTCCTCTCGCTACTCCTTCCCCCTGACTCACCACCATAATCCTTTATTGTCCAAGTTAATTTTTGCAGCTCCATTACTTGTTTCTGACATGTTAAATTTCTGTTCCTATGCTGGTTGTCAATAGCTACAAAAAGAGCTTTGAGTTCCTTCTCAAATCCATTGCATGTAATTCTGATGAATTTACCAAAAATCACTATATTTTTTTAACATCCGATCAGAGACATCCTCTGCTGACTTGAAATTATACTCCTTAAATTCCTCTCTAAGATTTCGACCCAGTTCTCCCTTTTTCCTAGGACTCCATTGAGTCCAATCAATTGAAGAGGGCTTACTACCTCTTCTAATTTCTTCACTCTCATCATCTTCAAACCCACTACATCTCCTTCCAAAGGAACGCTCTGGACTTTTATCTTCCTTTTCCATCCCTGCTGACAATGCATCTCCCTCTTTGTAGATGGTTAGATTTTGTTGCGTCAAAACTTCCTCCTCGCCCCTTTTCGCCAACTCTGCCCTCTCAAATACCTTATCCCTTAAATTAGTTCCACCTGATATACCATCACTCAAAGCAACATTCACCATGGCAAAAGAAGAAAAAACATAAGAAGGGGTAGAAGAAGGATTGGACATAGAATCAATTTTAAAAATTTGTAATTCACTTACCTGAACTCCCATCCATTCTTTATTAACTAATATCTTCTGCAGAAAGGATCATTGTCGAACAATAGTTAAGACCAATTTTAGGGCTCTTCTGAACAACTGCGTCAAACCTTTTGCATTCTACCTCAAACCTTACTGCTTGAATTCTCTCTAGCTTATGTGCCTTATTGTCTCTATCAACGATCAGGTCTGCAACCCCTCTTACAAAGACCCTTTGTTGAAATGAAGTGAAGGTTGGGCTCGGAGAACCAGAACTTAGAGGTCTCGGCTTGGACTCTTGACGGACTGCCTTTGAACATGGGCCGCCCCCATGGGTTTACCTCAGGATCACTCGTTTGAGAGGATGAAGAGTGTTGGGCACTCACCTGGCTCCTAAATCTTACGCCCAAAGCCCAGCCCACATTTTGGGCCTTCTGGGACATTCATCTCCAAGCCCAAAATACTAACTTCCTCACCCGAATTTTGGCCCATCACTACATCAACACCAAGCCCACAACTTTCAAATTTCAAATTGCAATCAACGTTATCCCCACATATGGCTTAGATTGAAAGAAGTTTGTACTTCATCCTCTACCTCATGCCAATGCTCTTGTCCAGTGCCAGAGTTCAGTCACCCCATTCTCCATTTAAACCGCTCGTTCCAGAGTATTTTCCCACCAAATCGGGCAAGCGACAGCTTCCTGCCCTTTCTTGATCCACACAAGATTCGGCCATTTGTCTGAGCTAGGTCTCCTAACCAAAAGTCGAATCCACTATAAGTGCTCTCCAATCTCTGTTTTACAATCAACCTTCTTGGAACCTCCACATAACTCCCCCAGCTTCAGAAACAGCCAACCACACCACATATGCAATGGTACTCCCACCACTCTCAACCAAATCTCATCACGAACTTCTGGATCTTAAAAACAGCCGGATTCCGGCAACCACCGAACGACTTTCATGCTTCTATTACCAAAGCTCCAAACATCCATTCTTGCTATACAGACTGCCGCCTTTTCTGTGGGTATGAACAGAACTACTAGAGATCTGTTTGACTTGCATTCCATGGAAAATTCCCCAACTACTCTTTGCCCATGGTAACATTTCCAACTTCTCAGGGATTGATTCTTCAAAATCAGCTACCGCATACAATATGAGAAAATCATAAGAATTAGATGATTCATGACAGCACCTTAGTTGTGGATTTTCCTCCTTACCCTCAATTTCCCATCTTTCATCCTCCGGCCATCTAAAAATGTTGTAAACTCAAACATACCCTAGTCCCTCCATTGCATTTCGACGATTGATTACGGCATGGGAACTCATATTCACTGCACTGCACCTGTTACCCCAGCTGCAATATAAAAACGTCATATACCGACCTCCACCTATCCCCTGTTCAGTGTTCACCTTCTGGAAAAAATAGCATCTGATGCCGACCTTTGCCTAACCTTTACGACGGGAGATATATCTTCCTCGACCATTCCCTGGTTCCTTTCCTTCGATTTTCAAAACCCCTAAACATGACACCTCCTACCACCTCACTCAACACTTTCAGCAGCTATGGAGTCTCCGAATCATCCAAGACAACTTCCGACGACACTATTTGAATTTTAGGTTTCTGCCAGAGATTAAGCTCAAATAACTTTTGTTTGATTTAACGAAATATTCTCTTCATTCTATTTAGATGTTAGCAGGATGTACGGCATTCAATCCGACAAGCACCTGAGCACTGTGATTTTCCTTCTCAAGTCATATTATATGTAGGATATTACAATTTTTGTTTTAATCTATCTCATTGAGCATGGCTCTATCAATTGTAATCCATCGGTTTATCATTTATGAGATCTCCATTAGTACTTCTACTTACATATCTTCATTTTAATCTTGTTCAATTTTCTTTTATTGTCTATCTTACCTTATTACTTCGAGTTGTGGTTCTAGATTTCTAATCTTAGAATCGCTCTAATGCTTAGGAACTAGTATCATTCTAACTTACTGTGTTAGACCATGAAGGGTGATCCCTATTTGTCAGTAATTGCTTTCTAGTTATTAGTTAATCTTCTAGCAAAGCAGTAGTTCTGCACTTTTAACATTATATTAAATCGGTTGATCAAACCATTCCGGAAACCATAACCTTATAATTTTCAGAAACTCTAGTTTCTAATTCTCCAAAAGCTAAAAATTATAAGTTACCTTAATCTGCCAGGCATCAGATTCAGTATCAAAGGTTAGGGTTTAGCCACTAGGCAGACTAGAAGTGATAGAAATCGCGTAATAATTGCTTGTTAGAAGATCAATGGGGCTAATTACTTACAAAGATTTTCTTGCTGGAATTGCATTGTAGTTGATTTCAAAATAAGAAGCTTGAGATGTTATGGAATGACAAACATGGAGACAGGGGCCTTGAAGAGCGAAATCTCAGATGAAACAGCAATGGTCTTTCTAGAGAAAGACTCGATGAAGGCCTTGAAGGAGAAGGGAAGTCATGTTCCATACCCAATCGAACAGTTCCATCATCTAGGGATGCTAATTCGGCTGTTAAGAGTGCTGCCAAATGTGAGAACTAAACATAGGCAACAACCAAGGTCTTTCATTGTCCAAAAAAGAAAAAGAACGACAACAACAACAATAAAAAGAGCCTTTAGGACAATGTTCTAGTCTTTGTTGCAGCATTACCAGCCATTCCCCCGGTCCCTAAAAAAATAGTGATGTTGTGGCATCAATGAGAAGGTTTCAGATGGTGTATGTTGAAGGATCCAAGCTGGCTAGAGGAAATCCAAAAAGAAACTGGGTTTTTTTCTTTTTTTTGATAGGTAAGAATGTAATGATATAATATAATTAACAAGTATTGCTTAATATAATTAACAAGTATGGGGTGGCGGATCGGCTGGCCAGAGATGGTATTGCCAGGGTCGAGATGGTTGTGGGTATACCTACAGATAAGATGATTGACGTTGGAGCTTGACTGGTTTTTGGCTTTGTGGGACTCCGGGCACAGAGTTCTAGGCGTCGTAGTGTAGTATTATTTTTGGATTGTATTGTGGTTTGTTTTTTCTTTTTCTCTTTGTTTTGGCTTGGTGCTCTTCTTGTGCGCTGGTGCTCTTTTCTTTTGTATTTCCTTCATATTGCGTTTATATTGTGTGCCCTGATCTCTGTGTCAAGGCTATCGCTATCCATAGCTACTACATGATTAGACATTAAGCTCACCATCCCCGAAAGAATCTCACCCCTTTACAAAATTTGAAATGTTACTTCCCTGGGAAGGCAGACAACCCAATGCAATAAGAGCGATGATGCTTTAGATAAAAGAGCTTTGATGCTGCTATCTTTCCTTCAAAGGTGCGGCTATTCCACTCCTTCCATTGTGACCAGCATATCACTGAAAGTCATGGGTTCCATAATAGAGCTTTTCAATTTCTCCCTCTTTTCCAATCCCAACTGTTCAGGGCTTCCTCAAAATTCCTTGGCATTACGCAGCCCATATTAAATCTTCTTAAGAAAAAGTCCAACATCTGATTCCTACTCCAAAATGGATCAATAAATGTGCTACTGACTCCCCATTTACCTTGCACATTATACATTGATTGGGGATTACCCAACGTCTGCTGATCAGATGGTCAACAGTCATTAAAGATTGTATCTAGCACGTCTGTCGTTAAGATTTGAGATGAGAAAAAAGAGCTCACTGTAAATCTTCCACATTGATCCCACTTTCAAATTTTAACATCCAGTCCATTCCCCAAGTGATTTGATTGGACGAGTGATATAAGGGATGTCATTGCCTCTAGTTCTCTATCAAAGAGATCCCTTCTAAACTCAAGGTTCTTATCTGTTTTCCCCTGATGCCTCACCATAGGATCTCTGACTCATGTCTCCTTCAACAAAGATAACAAGAACAGATTTGGGAAACATTGCTGGAACGGTAGATCTCCACATCATGTGTCAGCCCAAAATTTTACCGTATCACCAATCCCTACTCTGAACTTAATCCTCATCTGAAATTTATCACCGGCACTAGAAATGGCCTTCCAAAGGCTCAACCCAAATGTTCCCATGAATTCATTTTGCCACTCTCCTGAAAAAAATAAAATAAAATAAAAACTGGATGCAGTTGGAAAAGATTTGTAGGTGAATATTTAACTGAATATATAGCTTTGGTCGGGTTAGAATATTGAGATTGGATTTATATTGCCGATTTCTACTAGTTGGGATATGGCATCATTGTCTGTCTTGGTTATCATTACTATACATATGGTACAATATTGAAGAATAAAGTGTCCAAGTGCCAAGTACTTGGATCCACACTAATGTAGTTCCATACGTTCTGGATACAATTTTGTAAGTCTGGATCCTACTAATTTTAGGTTTAACACACATACACGCACGCACACATGCAGGCACATTCCATCCATTATAATTACCATTTTGTAAGTCTGGACCCCACACGCACACGCACACGCACACACACACACGTGCGCACGCACAAATTGATAAGTCGGGCATTCCCAGCCCACTAAGCAAAACCTGTGGTCCCAAACACACACACATGCATCTTGAGTAATCTACCAAACAAATTGGTAAGTCATGCCATTCTCGACCCAACAAGCAAAATCAGTGGTCCTACACACACACACACACTAAGAAGGATTGCATTTCTTTAGCCATTTTCCTCCTTTTTTTATGTACATTTTTTGTGTATATATATGTATTTGCTCGTTTAGGCTTTTTATATCCTAAAATAATGTCATTTAGGGCAAGGGCTCAATGTTCAGATGTTTGACATTGCCGACATAGTTGAATCACTTTGAAGCACACACTAGTAGGTTCACAAGTAGTTGAACATATTTACTAGTAGAAGTTGAAGAAACATAGAAAATAGGGAAACTAAAGTCTGGAGAATCTGATCTTATTTGGGTATTTCATAGTAACTATTAAGGCAGCCTACGGTTCTTATATGTGGACATGAGATCAACCTTAAGTAGACATAAACGAAATGAAAGCCACTAACACCCACGAAATGATCGCATTGAGTCTGGTCTATTTGCTTTCATCTCCATTGAAGTCAAAACAACCTGGTAATTCTTAGCTTCTCCATATTTGGATGGAAATGTGATATTTGTCTAAATGGTTTGTCAAAGTAGAAATCCAATTCATATTACGAGTCATGTTGGATGCTATAGTGTTTTTTAGATTCAATAACGCCTTGAATGGTAATGGCGATACAAAACTTCCTAGTGTTGTTCCGAATGGCAAAAGCCTATGCCAAGAACAGGCCTTCCTTGAGCATAATTCCTGATTTTATAGCTTTCTAACCAAATTTTAATCTTCTTATAATGCAGAAGCGGTACGAGGATATTCCAGTATTGGGGACAAGGCAATCTGAAGAATGAATTATCACCTTATTTTCCAAGTTAATACCTTTTTTTTGGAATTCTGTATTTTGGAAGAAGCTTCTTTGGTCGCTTCCTAAATATCATAAAATTTGCATTTTAATTAGCGATATTGTTTGTATGGATCTGACTGTAATTCTTCAGGAGTATGATTCCTAGAATTCTCAGATTCAGAAAATGTATGGCTAGTATGATTTGTATTGGAACATGTTAAGATGGCGTTTGGCCCGGCTTGTGCTTATGGATCAGCACTTATTGGATAAGTGGCTCAATGGGAGCACTTAGTCACAGCAACAACAAGTACTTACTTGAAGCAAATTGCGTTTGGTAAAAACATTTATTTAAGTGCTTAAGAAAGTTTAGGGGTAAAAGAGGTATTATAAAAATATTATTAAAGTTTAAAAATAACATTTATTTAAGTGTTTATGTTACCAAAACATTTATTTAAGTGCTTATGAAAGTTTAGGGGTAAAATAGGTATTATAAAAATATTATTAAAGTTTAAAAATAACATTATTTTAAGTGTTCATGAAAGTTTGGGGTAAATTAGGTATTTAAAAAATATTACTAAAGTTGTGAAATAACCTAACACACAAGAGCTTGGGAGAAGCTGTTCTCAACAGCTTGTCCTTATGAGTAGCTTTCCTCTACTGCTTGTGGATACACACTTATCCATAAGCCCAGCCAAACACACTTAGATTTAATAAGTACTTATATAAGTTACAAGATGCAATAAGTGCTTATAGAAGCAATGCCAAAAGCCACCTAAGGTTCTGTAAGGTTTTTGAAGATCAAGTGAGATCTATGCCCCTTTTTCTTGATCTAATGCCTTATATGGGTCTCAATTTTGTTAAGGCTGTGTTTGGCCCAGCTTGTGCTAATGGATAAGCGCTCATTAGATAAGTTCATCAATGGGAGCACTATCCACAACAATAATAAACTGTTTATTTAAAGAAAATAGTGCTTGATGAATACATTTATTTAAGTGCTTATGAAAGTTTAGGGGTAAAATAGGTATTATAAAAATATTATTAAAGTTTAAAAATAACTTTTATTTAAGTGCTTATAAAACTTAGGGGTAAAATAGGTATTTTAAAAATATTACTATAGCTGTGAAATAGTTTAATGCATAAGAGCTGGGGACAAGCTGGTGAGAGTAGCTTTCTCCTTATGGATAGCCTTCCTCTAGTGCTTATGGGTAAGCACTTGTCATAAGCGCTATTAAATACATGTTTAATTTTAAAAAGTGCTGTGCTTATATAAGCTATATGATGTAATAAGTACTTATAAAAGTCGGGCCAAATGCAGTCTAAATCTCTTTTTCAGCAAATTTTTCTGAAGGACTGATGAATTGAAATTTTAAAAAATCATTAGGAGCTTGACTTCTTCTGTAACGTGAGCTCCTTGACCAATTTATTAGGATCTTGCTTGCTTGCTTCTGACAATAAAGCGTTTAAGTATCCAATCCAAACGAAGCCTTAGCAGCATCCAAGTTTCAAGACTATGGAAATGGATCGGGTCGTTCTATAAAGTCCTGTTGTGTATATATTTACATGATTGGATGAAATCTAATTAACGAATATAAAAGTTTTTTTTCAATCTTATCTTAAAATTAAAAAAAATAAAATACCTGATAAGATTCCTAGCGTTTGATGGGACGAGGCGGATCTAGTGTTGGACAGGTTTGACCTCATTTATATATCAATCGGGTTGGTTCAGGTCGGACTCGGGTTACATTTTTTTTATGTTCCATAAAAATTAAAATACTTGTATTTATATAAACCTGGGTCGTCTGATCGACCTGACTGGAAAGATAACTTTTGGTTGTCAATGAGCCGAGCTTGAGCTCTATAATTAGGCTGAGATGCTGAGCCTAACACACACCCTCACAAAAAAGAATGCTGACTATTTTAACAAGCCTATGCCGAGCTACCAACTTGGGTAGGCTCGGACTGGTTTATATATATGATGTATATATCTATATTATCATATCATATATTATATAAAAATATTAAAATACATGTTAGTATATTATATTGCATATACATATATATATAATAATCATTATCAACCATAATATTAATGTATTTATATCAATTTGAGCTTTTCTTATGAGCCGAGCCTTTAGCGAGCTAAGCTTTTTACGAGTTGAGCTTTTACAATCCGAGTCTGGGCCCAAAATAATTAACAGGCCTGAACTGAGCATGAACCCACCCAAATATCTTAACAAGCTTGAGCCTTAGGGTTTACGAGGCCGAGTTGAGCTGGGCAAAGTTCGGTTCATTTACAACAATAGCTACAAAGCCTTGGTTAAGGCTAGGCTTGTCAACGGGTCGGATTCGGACCGAATCGCAACTGATCTGATAGTGAAATCTGAAAATCCGAATTCGATCTGAAATCTGACAGATTATGAAATAGGTGATCTGAATTTGATCCGATAGTGAACTCGGAATATCCGAATCCGATCACCTATAAATTGTATATTTATATATATCTCAGATCTAAATTTGCAATCGAGAATTGGTGGGGTGATAAGGCACTAGGATTTTTAACTGAAGGTGCAAGCTTCAAGTCCCCCACCCCCAATGTTTGTTTTCATTATAAATTATAATTGGATTGGATTGGATCTTTATCGGATCGGATCACTAAACACCCGAGTTCAATCCGATTATATATCAAATCAGATCATTTTTATTCGGATCGGATCACTAAAATCTTATACCGAATCCGGCATTATCGGATTCTGATCATGATCCGGTCCGTTGACAGGCCTAGCTAAGGCGAACATTGAGCAAACTCCAAAATTTTAGTGGTGAAGTGAAGGACCTATAAACGAGCCGAGCTTTTCCTAACTCGACTTGGGCTCGTAAAATTAGGACAAGGCTCGAGCTCAATAAAAAATTTCAAACTCAAGCTTGCTAGTTTTTTTAAGGCTCAAGCTCGAGAGAAAGAGACAAAGGAATAAATATATATATATATATATTTTAGTGTGTCAGCACCACGGGGAGGGAACTGTAGTGTGGGAAATAGTGGGGGACTGCTTTAGTATATATATATATTATTCCAACGATACATTAGTTTATATATCATATATAATATCAAGCTGAGCCTACCTAAGTTTGGCTTTGACTCGCTAAAATAATGAGCCTTTTTTTAAGCTCGAGCTTTGCTCGCGAGCTTAAATATTGGGCTCAAGCTCTGCTCATGCAAGTTGAGCCTAAGCCCGAGCCGTGCTATCTCGGCTCGTTTACACCCCTAGGTGAAGGTGGGACTTGAATAAACACAAATTTTTATGATTGTTTCTGATTTTTTTGTTAGAATTTTTTTTTTTGTTTCAATTTGTAATTTAGGTGGAAATTTGATATTGGTGTAAAGGTGTAAATTTTGGTGTTTTTTAGGGCCACAATTTGAACATAGGTTTAATTTGATTATTGAACACTGATAAATACCCTTTTTCCTTTGAAATCAAATATTTTCAAATTTCTAAACGATATACAACATTCTTACCTGTCCAGGACCCTGCCCGAATCCATTAAGAAGATAGATCCGGATTAGCCCCTAAATTAGGCCTTACAGAGAGACTAGGGCGGATTGTTGGGATGGGTTGACGCGGCCCAGCCCAATCTCAGCCCGTTTACAACTCTAGGTTTAGGGTTTATTAGATACCGTGAGAGCAAAAAATATTTCTCTCGTGCTAAGATTTCAGCTCTGGTCAGAAACCCTAATTTAGAGTTCTCTTGTTGGTTGGGTACTTCTTCTCCTCACATCTTCTCATCATGTTCACCTAATCTGTTCTTTTGATTATCTTAGGGTTTCGGATATAGATCAGTTTCAGAAACATTAGACCACTTATGCTTTCTTCTTTTTTCTCAAGTTTTTTTTTTTTTAATTACTACATTTTTTTATCTCGATCCCTTTTCTCGTTTGAGTATTTTGATTAGAAACCTAACCTAGTATTTCTGTCTCTAATTTTTTTTCTGTACAGAACAGAAGTTTAATCTAAATCTTTGGAGCAGTAGAGGAATTCCAGATACGTGAAAGTCGTAACCATGAGGTATCTTCGATCTCAGATTTGCATTTCCTCTGATTTATTGATGTTGCTGGTTAATCCTTTTAATACATTGTAAGATTCATGAGGTATATTCACTGAAAAGTTTGGATATATCTCTCTGCATATGAGAAAAAGAAAAAAAAAATTACTTGTATTAACTGTTTTCTTTACGTGATTGATCTTTTGACACGAACTTCATTTATCTTCTCGATTGATTTTTTGAAATTAAGTTATTGGTGTTTCCATTACCCCCTTTTTATTTTTAATTTTTTTTTTATCTCCTGCTTATGGTCATTCTGTTTATATTTGTTGGTTTCAAATGTTTTTATTTAATCCAATTTTTTTTCTTTTTTAGAACTTATTTGCTGAATTTCTGGAGACTTCGCCCAAAATTAATTCAGTCTATTTTTCTAATGCCATACTACAGTCAGTTTTATTTGGTGTGTGTAAGGAAAGAAAAAAAAAAAGATAGCTTGAATGAGTCATTTTTCCAAGTCAATTTCAGTTTTGGTATCAGAATTTCTGGCATATATTGTAAGTATTACGGTGTTACCAGAATGTACATGTCAGTATCAGCAACCACCGGTGCTTAATTTTAAAACCATGCTTGGAGGAGGGGATTTGTACACATCATTGTTTGTTGTGTGAATTTATTATTAGATGACTACTAAATTTTCTCCTCTTCTAGTTTCTCAAGAACTCACGGTTAAGATTACTATTATTATTATTATTATTATTATTATTATTAATATTATTATTATTATTATTATTATTATTGTTGTTGTTGTTGTTGTTGATGTCATTATTATTTTATATTTTGAGCTGAGTCTTAAGAGTGGTCTCACTGCTCTTTCCCAAATGACTATAGTTTTGCTTGCCCACTTGGCCTTGATCCCAGCACATTGATGGGAACCAAATGTCCAAAACCAGCTATATTTCCTTATTTTATTTTCTATTGGAAGCCGAGTTCACTGGTCACATGCCCCCATAGTTATAAACGTGGTGAGGCGAGAGAAGAATGTCCCACTCGGAAGCTTATTTGGCGAACCCCACTTGTTCATATATACTTTCACTTCACCCCCACTTTTCATTACTATGTTTTAGTTCCAAATATTACTTCTATATGGATAAAAGGCTTCTCTTCGATGTAACGTCTTTTCTCGTAGAAAACTTAAAGAACATTAAAAATTATGACGTCTCTTGTTGAACCTGACAATATCAGTTACATACGTATTAATCGGACCTTGGTTTTTTGAGGCGTACCAGTATACCTTATTATTAGTATTTAACATTTATAAATGCTTTCGCCTCGTCATTTTCTTTCTTTTCTCTGTTCAAGTTATGATGATATAACCCATTTATCAACTTTGATACCTGACCCCAGTGCATTATTTGTTCTTATATAGTAAGCTTCAGAGTGATGCATTAAGAGAAGCCATCACACAGATTTCTACTGATGACAAGGAGGAAAAACG
>JAUPMG010099370.1:0-12325 GCA_031762675.1 Pachysandra terminalis | reverse complement strand
TCTGCTATGGTGTTGGCTGAGCTTGGGATTCTCATGAGTGAGGTGTTCATAAGCCGAAACAGTAAGCCGATATACCGACATCTATGTAACATCCACCAAAAGCATTTCCTATGGTTGGTTAGCCACAAAATGACTGGAAGCGTCATTATGGCTGGTTCACCACGATATACACTTTGTGTACATAGGGGAGGTTTTGTTATACTTGAAAATCGCTTATAGTACTTTTTATTACTAACAAGGTTTTAAATAACACTATCACTAGATATATTGCCACTAAGAGAAAGGGGAACTATCACTAGATATATCGAGGGAAATATCAATGTCGCCCAAAAAGTTGGAGAAATGGAAGAAACCTTTGGAAAAAATGGGAAATTTCTAATTAAACTTTATGAGATGCATATTTAGATAAGTTTACACCTAAATACCTGAAAACATTACAAACAATCATGATATTAACCAAGTAATGCATTTATAGATAATTAAGGGAGTCATTGTCTACATAATCAAGGAATGCAATGTCGGCGACATGTCGCCATTTCCGAAGGTGGCGACATGACATATGGGTCTTACGTCGTTTTGGGGCGACTTGAGCGACATGTCGGCGACATGGGGGAAATTTTTAGTTTTTCAATTTTTTTTTTAAAATTAAAAAAAATGTTAAGATATTTGTTTTTGCATTTTTTGATTATTATGATGTATTTAGACACTACTTAGGGTTGTTTAAAACTTGGGGGAAAAAACCATCAAAAATCCCACATTTCTCCAGATTTCCCTATCATTTCCCCCATCTTTCTCGTCCCCCCCCCCCCCCCCAATAGATATGACACTTGATTTCTAGTTTTATATATATTTTAATTGACTTACATTCAATTTTAGTGTAGCTTAATTAGATGTAGCATCTTTTTTTTACAGCTTACAGACCAGACGGCGTGTAAGTTGAACCCCCTCAAGTAATGACTTTTAATGTGTAAGCATTATTTTTTGCATTTTTTGATGTATTTGGATGCATTTAGGTCTTAATTAGACATGTTTAAAGTTTGTGTCCAAAAATCCATCAAAAACCCATGGTTTCCCCACATTTCTCCCTTTTTTCACCATGTCGCCGAAATCACCTGGCGACATCGACATCATAAACCTTGTACATAATCAGTTACTAAAATAAACAAGGCAACATAAATAGAAAGTTTTATAGTTGGAATATTATAACAATAATAATTATCGAACAACCAATAGAAAGTTTTAAACCCAATACATGATAATATACATTCAAAACATGTCTCAATACCGCATGATATCCTTATAGGGTTAAATTTTTTAAGTTCTTTTTCTATAAACTATTATACTAATAAATTCATGATTTTACAGAAAGCTTCACATAGGCCAATACCTAATAATTATCTAACTATTTATCCATTACAAATCCGTCCCTTTGAAATTTCTTCATATTTAAGATATTTTAAATTATTTTTCAATTTTCAAGTAGATATAAAGTTTCTAATAATCAGCTATTATTTATTTGGTAAAAAGGTTGAACCAATCGGTAATATTTTAATCAAATTATTACTTTATATATCAAACACTTGAAACCATTAGTCTATTTTGAAAAAATGATATACATTTTTAATTAATTTTATAAATTAATTAAAATAAATAAATTTAAAATTAATTCTTTTTTTCGGCCAATGCATAACAAGCTTCAAATATATGCACATAATTATTAGAATATTAGAGGATCGAACATTACATATAAGCTGAAAATCCAAGAAATTAATTTTTTTCAAACATTTTGTGGTTTCAATCTCTCAAATCTACCTATTCGTAATGAAATACATGCCAATCCATTACGTACGTAAATTGGCATGCATTTCCTTACAATTTAATGCAAATTGAATCAAAGAAGATACCCAAAAAAAAAAAAGAGTTGTAACATACCTTCACTTGATTTTAGCATTTGTTTTTACAAATATGTCAAATTTCACTAAATCTATGTCAAGAAGAACTTTGAATTGAAAATTTAACAAATCTACAAAATAAGTGATTTAAGATTTAAAATTCAAATTTCAAGTGTTGAGAAAAAGATTTGCGGCTTTTAAGCATTTTTGATTGATTGAAATAAGGGGAGGGAAACTATCCCTATTCGACCTCTTATAACAACCTTCACATGTTAGCAAAAGGGAAATATCACCAATATTGCGGCATATAGCTTGATATTGTGATATATCTCCTGATAAATTATTAAATAAAAACTACCTCCTGGATTTTTATCACCCCTTAGGCTGTGTTTGGTTAACCAGATTCTATAGGAAAGGAAAAGAAAATAAACTTTCCAATGCAATTTGTTTAATCACTTTTTACTGAAAAAAAAAATGTAATCCCGGAACCCGAGCCTCCATGATCCCTATCTTAGCCGCTCGTAACTCATCTCTAATCGAGTCATCCTCTCCAATGGGTCTTAACTAGCAATGATAATGTACACTAAATGATATATAAAGACCCCCTACTATACCAGAAGGCCTAGGGTTGCCCAACAAACTGCCATTGAAGTTGAGTTTCACAACCCCCAAGTAACAAGGTTTAATGTACCTAAACCGGGGACCGGACCTATCCCGCTGGCTCCGGTCCCAACCGGCGGTACCGGCCAATCCAGATCCGGTTCTGTAATAATAAAAAAAAAATTGACCAGACCGGTAGAACCAGTCGCCAGACCTTCGGGACCGGTCGACGGGCTGCCAGAATGACGGTACCGATCGCTGGGTGTCTGGACCGACGGTACCAGTCACCGGTCCAGAACCCCACAATACAATAATTTGAATTGCAGGTTGGGACCAGACCGCTGAGGTCCATACAGGACCGATCCATAGAACCATGCCAAGTAAGGCACCTGCCGCAGGACACTCAGTTCACAGCTCTTGAATAATGTATAACAACATCCCATCCCCTCGGTATATCTGCAGCTGTTACCCTCTAAAATCTGGCCCACCGCTTGCCTACTATGCTACCATGGTCATCACACAATCTTTCACTATTACATTAGTAGTTCTGGTATTCTAGAAATTCCTCCTATTGCCTTTTTTTTAGGTAATGCCAGAATGGTATACATATGTGTGTAAAGGAAAGCTGTACAATACATAGAGCACCCATTAGGGTCTTGGTGAATTGATAATCAGAATCAGGGGTTTTGGTTTTATGTAGAGGATGAGTAGGCGTAGGTTTGAGTTGTTAATGACAACTGGAGATGGTGTTGAATTTGGTGTTGGGTGAACTGTAAGTGTTAGGAGATGTTGAACTTTAGCAAATATAGGTGAGTTGAGTCCTGGCCCAACAGACTGCATGAAACAGGAGACTATAGAGCACCCATCCTTGTGCCCCTATATCATTTTTTTTTTTTTGTTTGGTAGGTAACAACCAGCTTTTTAATATGTGGGACAAAATGGTATGGTACATCAAGCAAATAGAAGGGGATTGAGATATATCCTGAATCCACCCAGACATGAAAAACAAAGAAACTGATATTCAATAACTTGAAAAATACACCTAAAAGATCAAAACAGCAACGAGAAGGATTTAACAATAGCTACACCATTCCTTTCTCACACAATAATCAGTTCCTGTGAACCCAAACAAACATGATGCTCAAGCTTGATGCAGTATGTCATAGCCATCTAATTGACCCAACAGAGCTCCAGGAGCAAATGGAGCCTCCTTGGCCCATTCTATTGACAGCCCAAGTGTCACCGTTCACTACTAATTACCTAACTGTGGTTTCTTAGCTTCCTTGATCCCCATGCCCCTATACCATTGAAAGGCCACTAGGATAATAGCTTCTCCACAGTGCCTGGCATAGCTCATTCTAGTCCCGCAGGTCTCAAAAAATGATCCCAGGTCTCATAAGCAAAGGCACAATGTATAAATAAGTGATCCATCATTTCTTCATGAGTCATGCACATGATGTACACCTATGGAGATATATGGCAAGTTATTTTCTCCTTCTCTAGAAAATGTCAGCACTATTGATTGTATAAGTATAACGAGACATGGTCCAAATAAATGCCCTGATTCTAGGTGGAGCTTTAAGTGTCCAAATAGCTCTGCCTGGGAAAGGGTTGGATCAAGGTATTGGATTGTTCCGAAAATAGAAGGATTTCATAGAGAAAAAGCCACTAAGGCAAGATGTCCACACCAACGCATCTGGTTCCTCAAGATTAATAAAAACATCTTGAGGTACTCAAGCAAGGCAGGCAATTCTGCCAAGTCAGCCAATCTAGGATCTTGCTGTAATGGCAAGTTCCAAGCCAAACCATCATTACTTCAAGAAAGGATTGCAGCATCACATGCTGATTTATGTTGTATCAGATAAAATACTCTAGGAAACATGGTGGAGAGCATGGAATCCCCCACCATAAGTCCATCCAAAAGCTAACACAAGATCCAGACCCTACAGTATCTGACCAAAGAGTAAAAAAGGGGTGCTAGGACTAGGGAATCATAAGAAGAGAACAGAAAAGAGTTTTCTTCAGCAATAGTGATGCCACCCCAGAGGTTAGATGTCAATGCTTTGATTGGTGTGACTCCAATCTCAAATTAGAGGTCCAAGGAAAAACACTAAGGACATTTGTTGAAAACAGTGTTTTCCAACCCTCTGTATTTTCTCTTCACTTTTTCGTTTTAATTCCTACTTGTACTTTTAGATTTGCAGAGAAAGCAATCACCTCCACTTTGGATTTACAGTAGCGTTAATACCGACCACATTTTCTTAATCCCTGATCTTACCCTAATTGCCTCTGTCCAGTATCATTTTTTATAACAGAATTGCAGAATTGCAGAATTGCATTAGGAGCATGACAAGATCAAGACAAAAAAAAAAAAAAAAAAAAACCCAATCAAAAGAAAAAAAAAAGAAATAAAAAATAGAGAACAATTGTATCACCTGTGAACCACCATTCGATCATGAAGATACTTTAAACCACACAGAATCTGCCTCGTGTAGGCAGAGACCTGGGAATCCCGCAGATGATATTTTTGATAGAGATTCGCAAGAGAACCTTTTGTTACAAGCTCAAGGAAGATATAGAGTTTAGAATCAACCTGCAATTTAAAATACAAAACTTGAATCACAATACCCATAATCGAGTAGTTGCAGAAGGAAATACAGGGAAACAGAGATCTTCAGTAAAAGTAGGGAGATAACATAATCTTTGTATAGAAAATCCAATTACTGCAGACCCACAGGAAATCATAATTCTGAAAATCCAAAGTACAAGAAACTGGAAAACCTATAGAGAAGCAATACTTGGATGCTTGAAAAATGGATGGAATTGAACAATGGCTTCAATATGCAGGAGAAAACCGGATGTAATGACAGCTTCATGATTGAAAAGAAATAAGGTGGAACTATGACTTAAAGGTTACTGGAAGATAATGCATAGGTTAAATGTAGTCCTGCTACAAACATTGACAATCTTAAAATGGAAAAGAAAAGAAACCCATCAGAAGTTCATAAACACTAATCATACATAGTTTTGCGTAAATAATAAATTAATCCCTCAAAATGATTTGTAATTAATGAGGGCTTTACAGAATTTGTTAATTAAAATTTTGGGCTGGGTTTGCCTATACATAACAGTGTGCAAAACAAAAGCAAGAGCAATAACGAGGATAAAAAAGCTACTTATATCAAATAGCAAATAAAACCGTTCAGGGACAACTGAAACTTGATTGAAAAATCAATGACGAACACCCATGAACAAAAATGAGAAATACTGCAAGAAAATATCTACATAACAAGAAAAGGTACAGAAATTCCAGAAAACGTATTAACAAGCATGGAATTGGGAGTGTGTGTGGGAGAGCATGGCATTTGAAAGTCAACAAGTCAAGGATGTGATAACAGAGAATGGCATTTGAAATTTGAAGGCTCTTACACAAGACATCTTGGGCTCAATTCATAGCCTAGATTGTGGATTGATGGGACTGAGGACAGGTCGATATGGAAAAAAAATGGTAAGTCTTCTTCTATCAAATCAATTTGGGAACTGATTAGAAGAAGGAAAAATACCCAAATTTTGAGAAAATCTGCAAATGGCAAGTCTTCTATCAAATCAATTTGGGAACTGATTCGAAGGAGGGAAAAAGATCCAAACTTTGAGAAAATTTGGTTTGAAGTTCTTCCATGTGTGTGTGTGTGTGTGTGGAAAGTGTTACATAATGCTGTTGCAGTTGACGTGAATGATCAAAATTGTGGGATAAAGCTTGCTTCAAAATGTTTATGTTGTTCTCAAGCTACTATCAAAGCCATTGATCACCTGTTCTGCAGAATTGATCTTGCATCTCAGGTATGGAACTCTTATAGTAATTTGTTTTATATTCAACTTCACCATCTACATGACATTCAAACCAGAATTAAACACTGGCTCTCCTTAGGCCGGAAAAAATCAAAGGGATTTGTGGGTGGAGATAATACCTTGTCTGATTGTCTGGGAAATTTGGCTAGATAGAAATGAGAGGCCATTTGAAAATGTTTACATATCTGTTCACACATTGATTTACAAAGTTAAGTGGTAGCTTGGTGAGCTAAACAATCATTTCAAACCAGATCAGGAATAATCCTTTATGGAAAGACAAGTTTCGATTATTTGGAATCAGGTTTCTTCATGTTCAAGTCAAAAAAAAAAAAAAATTCAGATTTATAAGATGGATTCATCCAAGACAGTATCAGATTGTCCTCAACATTGATGGTGCATCTAGAGGAAATCCAGGAAATAGTAGTAGAGGGTTGCTTCACACTAAAGAAGGGAGTTTTTATTTTTGCTTATGCTCATTTCTATTCTCAAGCTACTAAAAATGTTGTGGACATTCGAGCCTTGATGGATGGACTTAGATATGCTGAAAATCTTGGTCTTTATCAGCTGGAAATTGAAAGTGCCTTCAACTTATTGAATTGTTAATAAAGATAGAATTCTCTTGGAAAGCTTTATATTGGTGGAAGGAGATCATATTTCGGCGCAGTTCTATGCAGATTAATATGTCCCACATTTACAGAGAATCAAACAAGGTGGCTGATAGTCTTGCAAAGTTTGGTTGTGACACAAAAACAAACTCTAATTTTTCTTCTAATGATAGTCTTCCAAGTCATGTTAGAGTATGATTATGTACGGATAAATCTGGATTGTTTAATCTTAGCTAAATCCATTTTGTTTAATTTCGGTAAATGGTGTTGCTCATTGCTTGGCCAGAGGGGGGTAGGTAGGGATTTGTTAGTGGCTGGTGTGGATTTTGACGCTTGCTTGGCTCAAATCTGATTTGATTTGGAGGACTGTCTTGTTCTTTCTTTTCTGTTTCTGGTTGTGTGAGCTCTTTGTACAGTCGTTTTTCCCTTGTGCAAGAAGGAGGCTGAAACAGTTAATCATCTGCTCCTACATAGCATGTTGGCTAAGGACTTGTGGTCTTTCTTTTTGAGTAAGCTTGGTGTTTCATGGGTGATGCCGGAGGATTTAAAGAGTTGTTTGTTGGCGTGGAGTTGGAGGAGAAAGAAGATTAGACGAGACATCTTATGGAACTATGCCCTCATATTGTTTGTTGATCGATATGGAAAGAGAGAAATTCTAGAGTGTTTGAAGGTAAGGAGCTGTGGAGTGAAGATCTCAGGAGTAGAGCTATTGCCCTTCTTTTTCAGTGGGTAAGTGTTTTCCCGGGATTTAGTGATGTTGAGTTTGCAGATTTTGTGAATAGGTGGGGCGAACTATAGTAATGTCGTTCACTGATAGTGATTATAGGGCGGGTTGACACAATGTTGGGTGTCTATACTTGTACATGGAATGTGTGGTCTGTAATTATTTTTCTTCATACTTATAGATTTATAATATCACAACTTTACTTATCAAAAAAAATATATATCAAGTAAGATATTGGTAACAATGGCCTCATAAGAGCGTTTTATGGTAATGGGACACGATCTAAGCGGTTGAAATAATGAGACACATGTAGCAACAAAGTTAAAGCCCCAAAGAAACAGTTTTGGCAACCAAAGAAAACGGTTGAATAACTGATCGAAGGAAATTATAAAAGGCAGAGAAGAGAAAAAGAAAAGGGGCCTTCAACATCATCTCAGCCCAATCAGCACAACGCTGTACCGACCCCCTATGGTTATACTTCTTTTGTTGCTTCTATTGCAACACCAGTGACAGTGCCCCCCTTTTGCTCATCGGCCACTTTGCGTGATGTCTACTGCTCTCAGTTTCGGCTGCTTATCCAACTTGTCAGTGGGCCACGACTGTTGGAATCAGTCCCGTCACTCATCAGTTGCGTCACTCGGAGTCTGCTGCACTCAGCTTTAGACGGACTATCGTTGTTTCCCCTTGAGAAGCTGCTCTCAACCTTGATCACTTACCAGCCAGTTCGTGGGTCATGACCATTGGAATAATTATTGTGGTTCATCAGTTTCTTTCTTTTCTTTATTACTTATCATATTGTTTATGGATATATTCCTAATCAAATGTGATGCCATATCTCGTGATTGGTAACTCAAGTTAGTATTGTTTTGATTGGTGTGAAATTTCTTTTTAATTTGATGGTTGGTCGAACTCATTACAACGGAGGAGCCCGACCTTTTTCAATTGCCTAAGTTTATTGATTGGTGATCAATTACACGACCGATTGGCTAAGCAATCAAATGTGGTGCCTGGGGTCAAAAACCGAATATTTCATTCTCGGACTAAAATAGTCTTAGCACTCCCACGCAAAAACTGTCGGCCGAAGGGATAAACCGATTCGATGAGGAAGGAAACGGTGGGAACAGGACAGGTCCTGGTTCAACCAATTTGACCAGCTGGTCCTTTCAGGTTTTAAAATTTTGTTCCTAGGCTATCACTTCTAAGTTGTTGAAATTCCTCTTGTTTTTAGCAAATTGTGTCCTTGATGAGAATAAAAAGGCAGAAACTTAATGGCAAAAGTATCTGCTTATGCCACAACAAAGGGTGTATGTTGAACATAAATACAAAACGAAAATCCTTTTCTCATTCCTACAATCATTAATCAGAAAGAAACCTGATATGGCATAATAGATAACCGAACTAGTTAAAAAATAAGAAATTAAAAAGTACCTTGTCTGTGCCAAGGTATTGAACTATGTTCTCATGCTCAAACTGACTTAACAGAGCAATCTCCTGAATAAACAACAAGAAAATTAGAAGACAGTATTAGCTATAGTTGCAGAGTCAAAAGAAATGTGTTCAGTGGCTGATTTATAAAAAAAAAATATAATAATAAATAAATAATAAAAAATGTCAAGAATATCATGTCAGGGCAATATTTGAGCTGGTTTCTTCACCTGCTCAAGTTGATAAATGCTTTGCTTTCCCTGGCTTCCCTGATCAAGCAAAGAAACCTCCTTTACAGCGAAAAAGAATCCATCACTGCAGAAATACAAAAACAAGAGGAAAATAGAAAACTTTAACAAGCAACAAAAGTTTAAGACAATGCATTTTGACTAACGGAGTCATGACACACGCACGCACACACACACAAATATATATATATATATATATATATATATATATATGTATATATATATATGTATATATATGTATATTGAATCATATCTATGTTTGTAAGAGCCGGAAAGCGTTCTGGTTAGCACTAAGCCACTAGCTATCAAATTTGAAATTCATTGTGTATGCACTCTATTTTATTTAAAACCATGGAGGTGAAAAATTCATTCATTTTGAAATTGTTATTTCATCTTGCTTTTCATATTCAGTATTGTGCTGGCATTCTACAAATAAATAAATACTAAGCCAGTTGGGCTATATACGTGGAACTAAAATTTATATTCTTGAGCTTTTCCCGCCTGCTCACTTTTGGGGAATTTTAACGGAGAAGCCTTGAAACCAACTGTTGATTTCGCACTTTGTGACGTCTGATTGTAGAAAACCAACAGCCCTGGACTTAAATGAAAAATTCTCCTAGTGAACAACCTCCTATCCCTTGTTCAAAAAAAGGCTAAAAAAAAAGGAGAACCCTTGAAGGCTTTGAACTAATCAAGTCCATCAATGAACACATAAACCTTCACAAAATGTGCTTTTGACGTACAGGAAAACCCAATTTGATCCATTTTTTTGATGAACCACACACAAGAATGACACCAAAGTAAATAAAGTAGCCAAAGTCAACCTCCACCCAAGACAAAACTCTAAAATGGAATGATATCAAAGAAGCATGAATAAATGTAAATGGTGAAACAGAGGCTATGTCAGAGAACTATTGCTAGTTGAAGTACATGACAGTAACGATACAGATGGAGATCAAGGCAACTTTGCAGAATGACACAAAAATAAATAAATATAGTTCCAAACAGCATTTTACTTACTCAGTGATCCCTTCATACACAGTTCCAAATGACCCGCTTCCCAAGAGATCACCTTTCTGCCAAGACCTGATATTGGGTCTGAATTTGCCATCGGGTGATATATTATACATGGGCTCCGTGGTGGTGCTAGAAGAATCCTCATCATCGTTGGATGTTGTGAATGAACAAGATTCCGAAAGAACAGCAGTCTCCCCTAATCTCACCCCATTCACCTCCTCTCTCCTCATAATTGACCCTTCAACCTCCTCATCTTCTTGAGATGCCTTGTCCTCTTGATGATCTTGAGGCGCAAAACCCCGAAAGATATCCCAGGTTGAGCATGAATTATCGAGCACTGGCAGCAACATTCTTGGCGGAGGAGCAAGAACTGGAGGTCTAACCCCCTTAATTCCTCCTCCACCACCAGTACAAGACCCAACAATAGCTGAATTCTGACAAAGATTAAACCTTGCAGGCCCCTTGTCAAGCTTACAACTTTCATCAGTAACCCTAACCCCAGCTAAATTCTGACAAATATTAGACCTTGGAGGCCCATTTTCAAGCTTACTAATTTCATCTCTAACCCTAACCCTAGCTGAATTCTGATTCTCAAGCTCAAAACTTTCATCACTAACCCTAACCCTATCCGAAAACCCAGAAGCCAAACAATCTTCCATCCCATTTTCTCCATCTTCAGGTCGTTCTTCCGGCTTGGGAAGTTCCAGCTGATGCAATCGAGATCTAGGCAAAAGATCGGAAGAACACCTGGCTTTCCTAGCCTCCCATGCATCTCTCGGAATCGCAAAGTCATCCGGTCCGGAAAGTCCTAAACTCCGGCAAATCTGATCGATTTCTCCATCCACTCCATGAATTCGAAAGCTAGTTCGACCTGAGCGGGGGGGGAGATCGAGGGATCGAGTGCGAAGAGCAGAGGGGGAATTTTCAGAAGAAGAAGAAGAAGTAGTAGTAGCATCATAGTCGAAGTTCTTCAGAGCATTCCTTCGATCGAGCTTGGGCTTCCGTGGCTTAACGTTGGAATCCATGGCCACTTCCCCTTGTTTAACTTCCTTGTTACTGTGACCGAACAATCGAGGAAAACGATTCATCATTCATGGGTAGCTTGGGCTCGGCCCATCGACCTCTGCAAAATGTGTTTGGATTGAAAGAGTGATGACTGTTCAGTTGAGAAGATTGAGGAGATTCAAGGAATCAGTCCAGAGAGATCTGCGTCTCTCCCTCTCTCTGTGTAGTTAGGGTTTTGTTTGTCTTTTAAATGTTGGAGCTTTTTTCTGTGGAAAGATGCTTGAGGATCCCAAGATACGTAGAAAACATTGACCCGAAAAAGAAGGAAATGGACTGGTAAACGCCGTCGCAGGAGAGAGAAAACGCGGTTGTCCTGAGGAATTTTTTTAGATATTAAAGTAAGAGTCGGGTCCGGTGATAGGTTCCCCACGTGGAAGAATCTTGATTTCCCACTAATTTCTGCTCTACTGTACTGGTTGTTGATCCATGCTCCCTGCTGAGGACGGGTAAGTCTATTACAAAAGGAAAATTTAAATGAAGATAATTAATAAAATAAAATTATAATTAATTAAGCGCATGGGATGGTACATGCGGTACTGGCCATATCTACTATTAAAAGTAAATATTATTTTTAAGAATATTTTAATATAATATTTTTTTTAGAAATATTTTGGAACTAATTAAAATAAAATATTCTTTATTTTACTAAAATTCTTTTACGTTTTAGTTATTATTTTTTTATTTTTTTTAAATTTTATTAAACTCCATAAGTTCTATCTTAATCCCTTATATTCCTTATTTCACTAAAACTAATAAAACATATCATTTCTTTATTTTATTTATTGTTATTATTTTTAAGTTTTATTAAGATCCATAAATCCTATCTTAATCCTGTACACTCCTTATTTCACTAAAACTCTTCTTCCACTACACCCGCGTTTTAAAAATCTTTTATTATTA
>JAUPMG010099359.1:0-12325 GCA_031762675.1 Pachysandra terminalis | reverse complement strand
ATATCCCTGCACATAGTAGAACCCGACGCCCAAAAGTAGATGAAGTTTTTAACTTTCCTGATGATCTGAGCAACATCGCATTCTCTACCTATCCACAATATATTTAGAGTATATTTCTACAGCTTTTCCGGTTGAGGGAAATTATGGAGAACCGATGTTACAAATATGAATCTTTAGAAAAGGTAAGAATAATTGAAAGGGGTGAGTTTTGAGAAGAATGAATAAGGCACATGAGAAGTTGGTATAACCAAATATGCTCCTAACTCTCCCCATTCCTCTGCTTTATGGTAAAATAGCGTTTACTTTCTACAGATGTCTTACTAAAAACTTTTCCAAGGAAAAAGAAGGTGGTCAAAATTAATCTGTCTTCATGTCTACAAGAACTGAAAGCTTGGGTTCATATGTTAGGATACATGCACGGAAAGATGGTTAGCTATAGTTTCCAACATATAAGCCATGAAGTTGTGTTGTGGAAGGATTTCTTGTGTTTTTTACTTTTTCATAAGTTAATAAATATGACTTTAAACATATCAAATAAACCATTTTAGAATTCTGTATAAATTAAATTTTTTTATAGGTTGACATTGATAAATGACTGAAATAGAAGGAATCTGGTCATCGCAGATTAGAATAATCACTTCACCTCTTCCTTAAAAGATGCGTATGTAAATCATTTAGATCTTAGCATCTGATCACATGACTGTTATAGGTCACTTATCATCTACTTCCATTGACAGTACGGAAACACAATCGGAAATAAAGACACAAGAACCATAATACGATTAGGGACCCAAGGCAAAGAGAGAATATAAAACTAGTCAAAAGGTTTAAAAAAACAACTGCTTTGACATATACCCTTTATATATACTCATATGCAAAAGCGATACACGAATTATAGATGAAATTGATATAAAATGAAAACATCACCTTTCCTTCGCAAAGCTTTCAGTATATCTCTAAGTAAATTCTGCTTCTGCCTTTTCCTAGGAGATGAAACATATGAGGCATTGGGTAACTCTACAGAGATATCCAAATCTCCCCATCTTGAGTAGAGATTCGAAACAAATGATCCAAATGGCACAATAGTTGCACCTGTTGACACCATTTCAGCATGAATCTAGACTGTTGATCATAAAACCCTTAAGAAAAGCAATTATTCTCATTCATGTGAACAATATATAGAACTTCATAAAATCACAACAATAATAAAAATAGTGATGCCGATGCTGATATAATGATAATAATAATAATCATAAGGCGAAAGGCATTCTGGTCTGCCTCACCAGATTTATTTGTCTGGTGAGACAGTTTTTTTCTGCTACATGGACCAATGGTGTGGCCAATCCAGACCACCAACCTGACAAAGGACCCTCAAGATAGGTCACATAGACAATATATCAATCCACATAAGTGCTGTTAAAACTTCTGTCATAATTCACTTTCTGTTCAAATGGAGCTCGCTCCCTGTAAGGTATGTTTCATGGTCTGCAAATTCTGCGTCAGACCTGACAACTTCTGCATGATCATATCAATCCAGGAACCTTGTCCTGATGTTTCTCCAGGTATGAAAACTGTGTGCCCATCTGTTTTGAAATGGTTTCTGATTTGGACTGCTTCAATCAGTCCCCTACCGTTATGTGCCGGGTGATAAATCATTGTTCCATAGGATGATCTGGGACTTATTCCCGGTCACCATATGGGATAAGGCTCGCTTTTGGGATTTTGGTCTGATGAAGAGGTTTCGTTTATCTGAAGGTGGCCATTCTAAGACCATGTTTCCCTATTACCGGATTCAGAACCAATTGATCCAGTTGATGAGGTGGTAGAGGCACAGGCACAGGCAAATAGAGGCTAAATATAATACTCCAGAGCCGGGTTACTCAACAGAAGCAATTGACAATTACTTATTTTTTAAAGTTCTGTACAAGAAAGACATTCGATTGTGGCGAGGCCTTTTTTGCCATGTGAAAAATGTTTTTGAGGCTGAAATTTGGTAGGTGAGGTGGGGTGAACTGGAAGAACACATACTGCCACATGTCAGATATGTGTCTCACCAGGTTTCCAAGTCAAGAACCTCTCACCCAAAAACCCAGCCTCTAATAATAATAGTACATCAAAGCTTTTTTCCCAACTATTTAGGGTTCATTGCAAAAACTGTTGTATAACCGCAGTATGTAAATAATATATCATGATATAAAAGGCACTGGGTGCAGTAGGCCGTTTAGGCAAAAGGCTGGACCCTGAGTTAAACAGCCATAAACTAATACAACAATGAACGGACCTTCCGACCAAGAATGCTAGTAACTTGGGAGTTAAAATTTCTGTAAGTGCACAAATATTGTCCAATTGCTTTACCTTTATAATGAGTACATTGTCATTTTTATAAGTGACGTACAGAAGGGGTCTGATTTCTATTACTAAGAATATCAACTATCCAGGTAGATGAGGTCAACCTGATAAAGATATCTTTACCAAGGTGAAGATATAATCAAGGGGTTCACACAAGTCGGATAAGTTCAATCTGAAAAAAGAAGTAAAGTAAATACTAGGGAAGATGTTACTCTCCAGGAAGCTTAGAAGCACATAAAAATGATGGCTCAAATAGTTGACAAGAGATCCTAAAATATAGACAGGTTGCAGAAATACATCAACATCAACAGAATACCATTTCAAACTATTTGGGGTCAAGAACAACAATCCTGTTCCACAATCTCAAGTTATCAAAAACTAAATCGTTAGCAGACTACTTGTAGTGTATAGCCCTGCCACAGTGAGCTGGGTACACATATTGTGTACACTGTCTGGGTGTCAGGTTTTAAAAGTTGTTTTTCTTTTATACGTGTAAGATTTAATACCTGATCTTTATACATACTAAAACATTGTACCTTTACCGACCAAAAAAAAAAAAAAAAAAAAGACAAGACTGTATTTATCTAATTTTTAACCCATTCAATCCAAGTCCTTTTCAGCCTCCCTCTACTAGCCCTTCCCTCAATTTGCAACTTCTCACAATTTTAGCGGAGTCTAAGACAGATTACAGGAAAAAAAAAATAACAGATAAAAGTGTGAATAATAATGGCATCAGCATGTGTCAGCATTCGAGTACTTGTACTACCGGTTGCAGTTTCTTGACAAGTTATTTTACTTTATTACTAAGAGCAGAAAGTTTGGAGTATGTTGAATACCTTTAAACTGCTTTACTAAAGTATAGTGTTTCAGACAGTTTGAGTAGAGGGGAAGGAGTAATCTCTGGGTCTGTGCTAAGAAATCAATATTAAATACCTGTGCAGCTATTTCTTTTCCTGTTCCTTACCCTTCTTTCACATCCAAGGGATGTTTTTCAGTTTCATTTTTTTTAAGCATTCTTTGGTTTCATTGCGTTCAATCGATTGCCTCCCATTAGCCGGGAAATATTCTGGAGGGGATTAGCCAATGGATCATGGTATGTGTTGGGACACGTGGCAGAAAGAAATGTTGCTTACTGCTTTTGCTACTTTTTGATGCACACCACATGGAAAGAGAGAAGCAAGATATTCTTCAATGACAAAGCAACCACTACTCCTTCCATTGAACATTATGCTTGCTCAGAGCTCACTTGCAATGAGTTCATAAGCACTGTTACTTTGAGAGGATGAAGAGAGGTGACTCTTTCCTCCCCGTTTCATAGAGTTATCCTCATGAATATGAAAACTCCAAAAGAGGATCCGTTATGTTGAAATTTGACAATCATTCTCTAGGAAATCTCAGCTCATCCAGTGTTGGAGGAGACCTTTGTGACTACAAAAGAATAATTCACATTTATCCCTTAAAGTGGGAACTGTAGCAGAGTAGAAAATGTATGTTAATTAATTGGTTGAAAAGCAGAGAATGCTTCTAGTTTCCAAAACTTGTGATTGAAGGGATTTCATGTATGGTTGTATCCTGGTAAATGAAACTGGAGACTCGACTTGCCTTGACATGGCATGATAGAATATCCAAAGTGGATTCTTTTGGATCCTTTGATTTAGGAGGTTAGTTTCCATTCTAATAAATAACTTTTTGTGTTCGTTTCCCCTTTTACATAATAATTTTCTCCGTCTACGAAAAATGTCACTCTATGAATTCTAGTTATTCCTGTCTTATCCACTATATCTACTAGTAATCTGTTTGTCATTGTCGATTTCATATTTTATGCATGAGAAAACCTTCTAATTGAAACAAATAGAACTCTAATCAATTTTATTTGTTGCATCAAATGATTGAGAAAGGACCACTAACATGGAACGAGAATTATTCATGGCGATAAACCATATGAGAGCTCCAAGCCAATTACATGTCTTACTCATCATTTAGATTTATGAACGCATTATAACTCCAATCTTATATAAGCATTTTTCGTCAGCATACTTGTCTAAGCACCCCAAGTAACATTAATCAGAAGTACGGTTACTACAAGCATCTCTCTTCCCTCAAAATGTTCATGTTTTGTGAATTTGTTAGCATGAAGACAACAAGTTAATAAAAAGAATCACTTAATGGTGGACACCAAACAAGGTTTTAAAAACTGGAACCAGAGACCGGACCGATCCCGTCCGGTTCCGGTCCGAACTGCCGGTCCGGATCCTGTACAAAAAGCAAAAAAAAAAAATAAAAAATTTCAAACTGTCACCGGACCGGCGGAACCGGTCGTCAAGCTGCCAGACCGGCGACTGGCGGTACCGGACGCTGGACCGGTGGAACCGGTGGGACTGGTCGTTGGACCACCGGTCCATAACCCAGCTATACTTCCTTTGTATCGCGGGTTGAAACCGGACCGATATGGTCCGGTCCTGGTCCGGACCGGTATCGCCCGATCCACGGAATCATGACACCAAATATATGCTTACAGTTGTGTCATGTATTGGTAGTAAGCCTACATAATAATAAATGTTACTCAGCCACCAGAATACAATACCCAATAGATCAAATGAACCATCAAAATGCAGTACCAATTACCTCGCAGACTTTCCACGGAATTAACAACCGCTTGGAACTCATTGATGATATGATCTCGTGTCACCCGATCATCATCTCTTGGTTTGATCACGGAAAGAATTTCGTTAAGAGGAACCTCAGGTTGACGATAGATACTCATTCCTGTGTTCTAAATAACACTGAAATGGGATGGTATGATTCAATATGATAACAAGTCACATGAACAAATGGATTAAAGCAAAATTGAAAATGAAGAGAGGACATGGTAGGTCAATTGAGAACCGCCTGAAAATTCTTACTTCCAGTTCCAGTACACTGAGAGATAGTACCGCATGCGTTTTTGGGAGAATTTCATGAAACTGAAGCCTCAGCTATTTCCTGGGGCAACAATATGTAAGAAACCTGAAGATCAGAGAGAGTTGACAAACTATAATCCATTGCATTTACCATACAGAAATCGAAAGGGAAAAAAAAAAAAAAAGCAAGAGTTCTAGAGTGAATAACCACAAGAAACAAAGTTGATTTTGGAGAAAAATGTTATATTCGGTAAATAATTAAGCAATAAGGAACATGTAATAATAAGAAGACCATTATTGTGATGCATAAATGCCCCAATAGTATTGTTTGAATGTGTCTCAAAGTTGAGACATGTATACTATTTTCTTTTGGAAATCAATATTTTGGTCTTTGGCTTTTTTCTATTTAGAAAAAGAAGTGGCATTTTCCTATTTAGAGAAGAAGTGCCTTGTCCTATTTAGGTTAAGAGTGGCTTTGGATTTCCTTTTGGAGCATAATTTTAGGGATTCCATAAAAAGATTCTTGAATTTGTTAATGTGCAAGAAACTCTTTTAAGAGATCCCTGTAGAGAGGCTTTTTTCCGGTTTGTTGCTGCTCTTTGGGAGAGTTCTTGGGTTGGCTGTTGGAAATTAAGAGTCTGTTTGGCTCTCGGGGAATTCTTGCATCTTGGTTTGGGGAGTGTGGCTCTTGTTAAGAGTGGCCTCTCAAAATTTGAGGGGCGAAAATAATCTGCGATAACTGCAATGTATCCGGCAGCATGAACCACATCATGCCATGTAACTCCTCCATGAAATCGGTAACCTGTTCCGGTTAAAGTGGATAAGGTTTTGGGTTGATTATAGTTAAGGGTTTTTGGATTGATAGGTTATCAATTTCATGGGTAGTGTGGCGTCATGTGATTGATGCCCCAGGATACATAGCAGGGTTTTATTGCAGACAAAGAGGTCCCACATTTGTCAGTAGCTCTTGTCGAATAGCTGTTTCTTGGGTTTTGGCTATGGTGGAATTCTCTATCTTTTGTTTTTCTATATATATTGTGTAATCTTCTGCTGGGATCCAGGGTGGAGTGCTTGATTGGGATCTTGGGAGAGTAGGATCTCTTGAATTCAAGAGTAACACCCATCGGGGTGTCTTTGGGCTTTGGGTACTCTGGTTTGGGTTTCTAGGGAAAACATTTATTTGTTTAATCTTCACCGTTACAGTGGTAATACTTCCCCATTCTTTGTGAGGAGAGTTCATCGAAAATTTAAAATTATTAAATAAAAATATTGTGTATGCCCAAGCAAGAACACTTGGCTGTTCTATTAACTAGTTCATTCAAGGGACTTAATCCCTCATTCTATTAAATCATCATTTCAAGTCAATAAAAGTCTAGTCAGCAAAATATTCCTGGACAACGTGAACAAGAAGCTTGAACTTCCAAATCAGAACACTGTGCAAACCAAAGTTGCCCTAGTTTTTCACCACAAGGAAGTTCCAAACGCTAGGCATCACGAAGAAGCTCAGTAACAACATCTTGATGCATCACATTGAAAAAAAAATAAAATAAAATAATATTGCCGCATAAATCTGTACAAGAAAGCTTTATAAACAAGTGAATTTAAATCAGGAAATGGACTCTTATATGAGAGAATTCTACTGTGAAACAAGTCATCCACAAACAATTTGGCATATTAAACCTAAATCAAATCACCTACAGATCGATCTTACAAACAAGAATCAGAAACCAATAAATCATGAGAAAGTACAAAAGAACAGTAAGAATGGATTACCAAAGAGTAGCTGCCGGCGAGAACTCGATTGAGTTCAAGAGAGAGGACCCCTTCGATCACCTCTATAACCACTACTCGTCAAATCTTTTTTAGGGTTTGTTCGCCAACATGCGATCCGTACGATCACTGAAGGAATCCACGAAGCATTTCCTTAACTTTTTACGTCGAATAAGAAAAGAATACAGAGTAGAATGACGGAGAAGAAGAGCTTTACTTAAGCCGAAGGGTATCCTTTCCACCGTAGTACGATAATTTTAGGGATACTTGCCCACACTCCGAACTCGCCTACTCTCTTTGACTGACCCGTTATAACTGGTAATGGGCGATACATTGAGCGAGTATGGTTAGAACTCCTCGTTTAGGCGGGTCGTACAATACCAGAAGCGGGCAGATGAAAGGACAGATTGAGCGAGTATGGTTAGAACTCGTTTAGGCGGGTCGTACAATACCAGAAGCGGGCAGATGAAAGGACAGATTACGAATATTTACGAACCTACCCATCTGAAAGAATTACGATTATTTACGAATTTTGCCTCCGAGACTTTTGCTTACTTTTTGACTTCGAGTCAACTAACGGGTCAACCCGGTTAGGTCACTTGAATGGACCGATCCCTTTTTAACTATGGGCCTGTTTAGTGTAGCTCTTACAAATGGAAGGGCTTCAATGTGGAGCTCTGTTCAAAAGGGTTTTGAACAAAGCCATTAGTTAAAAATTATGTTTGGTGAGAAAAATTATATTAAAGGATAATTTGTACATAATTTTAGGGTTGATGGATATTTTTGTCTTTTAAAAATGTGTAATAGAAATAAAAGAGTGATTTTGTCATTTTAAAAGTTTTACTTAAATTTAAAAAATGACTAACTGGTTCCACATACAGTTTTTAAAAGCAATCCCACACATGCTTCACCAAGATAAGCTTCTTGAAGAAGCATTTTCATTCAAAGTAGCTTTCAGAAGTATCACCAAACACCCAAGTTTCAAGTAGGAAGCTGTGCAAACGGGGCCTAAGGTAACATCTATATTAGGTACCTTAGAGAGCTGTAAGAGGAGAAAATCTGTCTAGAAGCTGAGTTGAGTCTTTTCTAAGTTGAGTCTTTTATATATAGAAGACTCTTCCTCATCTTTAAAAGGTATGTTATACGTGAGACCTAACTTGAATCTCATCTTCGTGTAATTCTAATAATTACATATACTGATGTGGGACAATTTTGATTCTTGATCGAGTTCTTCCGCTACAGATCCAAACTCGTATATAAAGAGCTACGTGATTCGGTTTGAATAATCTTTCACCGGCTTTGAAGGTCATCTAAAACAACAAAAAATAAAAAGGCTAGTGTTTTGAAATCTATAAGCAACCATATCAGTTGCCGTACTAATCTCCTAGTAGTTATGTGGAATTTTGGGATTAAGATGTATCTAATGCGTTGTTTTGCTTGCTAAATGCTCAATTCATCTATTATATATATATTAGTAGTCCCTCTCAAGCTCCTGCTTCTCTCTGCTCCACGTGTGCGGAGGTGGACACTTTAGTTCTCTCTCTCTCTCTCTCTCTCTCTCTCTCTTCCTATTCTCACTAGGGGTGGCAATTTGTTGGGTCGGGCCGGGTTCAGACCAGGCTCAAAAAAAATTGGGATTTCATGCATGCCCAAGCCTTGCCCGACCCAATTTTCGGGCCTGGTAATGAATACCAAACCCGGTTTTGTTGGGAACTTGAAAGCCCGAGCCCGGCTTATGTAAGCCCATTTCTTATTATTTTCGTTTTAATTTTTCTTATTTTATTAATAAAAATAATCTTAAAAGTCAAACATTCTACATTAATTATTTTGCAGTTGACAAGAAGCGAACCCAAATCTATACAATGAGGATTTAACATTCTCACCACTATGCTATATTACAAGATGTTGTTACATATTCTTCAAAGTTTTAATAAAAAATACATCCCTATAGAACTATAAATACATGACAATTAAAACCGGGTTGGACCGGATTTGATCGGGCTTATACATGCCTAACCCAAGCCCGGCCCTAAATAAAGCGGACTTTAAAAATTCAGACCTAGAAAACCCACGGGCTTACAAACCGAGCTTAAGTCCAAATTTAAATAAGCGGGCCAACCGGGCCCAAATTGCCAACCCTAATTCTCACTGCACACTCTTTCTTTCCAATCGCCCTCCTTTATTTCCCTTGTCTTCCCCTCTCTCATCTACTCTAAGAGTGCGTCTCTCTTAAAGTTTCCAAAACTCCCCACTTTCCTAAGAGTGCGTCTCTCTCCCTTAATTATCTCTCTCTTTGTCTTTCCCATCTCTCTTTCCAATTTCTAATACGGTCAATCACCTACTTACAATGCATTTTATTTTTGTGTCGTTGAGTTTAGAAGGCACAATGTCGTATTATTATTCCTCATGTTTATCTGTCATTGTTATGTTCTTATGTGGTGACCGATGTTATTGGGGCAACTGCAAAAAGAGGGACTGAGATCTTATATTTTGAGATCCCGTGTGCTCACCGTGTGCTGTAGAGATAAACTCCAAGAAGCAAAATAGTATTTACGCCCTTGGGCATGGACTCCACTCCGAATTTGTCTTTAAAACACACGGTGAGCACACAAAATCCCAGCACGTAAAATTCCGATTGGAGAGAGAGAGAAAAATATGTCAAATTATACAATTTTTAAGTCAAATGTCAGTATTCTTCAAACACGACAGCGTGCAAAAAAAATATTAAAATCAGACTAACCTTGGGGTATCGTTCACGGTACTTCAAATTTGGCACTCTCCAGTCACGAAAGATTAACTATGCCTATGACTTAAATGGTACCTGACGATCCACTTTGTTTGAAATATTATGAATGATAATAGGGTGCAAAGAATTAAAAATAAATAAAACGGTTCCTTATCGTTAATCGTTTGCATTCAAGGATCGCATATCGTTTTTAAGTTCTCTCTCTGTCTCTTTGCTCTCCCACTTTGTCCTCCTTTCCTCCAATGCATTTAGCTGTGTTTGACCCATAGAATTTGAATTAAGTTATAGAATTGTAATTATACAGATTTTAGATTCTCTAAAATCAAATTCTTTGAATTGCAATTATCTTGTTTGACTGCATTAAGGATTCGAAAATTTAAAAAAAAAAAATTATATATATATATATTGATATGATTTTACTGTATAATCAAAAAATCTGAATCTTACTTCAAATCTCTCGGCTTCTTGGACTTGCAAACTATTCTCTCTTACAACGACGAATCACACACCGACGCTCGTGGGGGAAGGACGGACAACGATCCTTGAGATGAATTAAAACTGTATAATTCCAAATCCAAGGATATCCAGATGAACGTTGTCAGAGAAGAGGAAAAAAAATATGAACCATTCAAAGTATAGAAGCTAAGCATGACAGTGAGGAATTGACTCGGCAAGATTCTTGAACAGTGAGTGAGAGAGGAATAAAATAGATATGTTAAAGTTTTGCACATACATTGCAGTAGATATATTGCGTACATGAAAGATTCTAGATCAACGTCAGAAAAGACCACAATAAGAATGGCTAAAAGTGGAAGCAAAAGATGGTCATTGCAACAGATTCAATGTGAAATAACTACATCAAAGTAGTGAAGGAAGGGAGAGGGGAAGGGATTGATAGAGGGTACAGAAAAATTGGGTGTTCGGTGGTGTTGCAGCAATGAAGAACAGAGGGTCGTTGGGTAACAATTGTTGCTCTTTTGCTGAGAACAACAACAGAAAATGGTGGATGGTAAGTGGTTTTAGTCGTGGGTGAAGGTGGAGAATCAGAAAAAAGGTGAGTGAGGAAGAATCATATGGATTGTTAGTGTTGCAAACGAGTAGAGCAAAATGAAGGAAAAATGAACAAAAACATAGCATCGGTTGGGTGCTCTCTGAATGGGTGGTGGACCATTGTTGCTGCAGCTGCAGTAGCAACTAAAGAAAAAGGAAAGAAGAAGAAGATGAAGAGAGGAATGAGGGAAAAGAGAGAAGGAGAAAAAGGAAGAGCATCGGTTGAAGGGGATGCCGGAGCTCGTGAAGTTTGCCGGAGCAGGTGCCAGAGACGAGGTTGGGATTATCCGAGACAAAGGATGCCGGAGATTGAAATTTTCTTGAGACGGTCGTTTTTTATCATGTTGGGAGATAGAGATACGTCAGGCTTAACTTCTCCGATTCTTAAGGAAGGAATCGGAAAAAACAAGGGTTAAGTGAATAATTATAAATCTCATATTTTAGCTTTAAACCCAAATCTAGAAAATTGGAGAGGTTTTATAATTCTAATTCTTTGATATCCACCAAACATAAAAATTATGATTCTTAAGTTCAATTTCAATCCTAGGCTGAATTTTCAGCCCAATTCCTTGTATCAAACACAGCCTTGATGTATTTGATAATTTTGGTTTGAAACCCAAAGCGTCTCCTTTCTATCATCCCTCTGTTTTTAAACGCCCCTCTCTTTTTATTATTTTTTTTATTAAAGCTCTCTTTTACAAATTACATACCTAAGTTAGAGCTGACAATGGGTCGGATTAAATGGGTTCTATCTTAAATGGGTGGATTCGGGTTAGACCAGTTTACTAACGGATTTTGAAATCATGCGACCAAACCCAACACGTTAATACATGGTTCAACCTACTAATCCGTTTAGGCTTTTAAAAATATTTAATGAACATGATTGTTTTTAAAAAAATCATAAAGGAACACTTAAACATGTACCAAAGGGTTTGGCGGGTTGGTTTCAGGTTGACTTGTTCATAGACATGTTGTAAGAACCTAAACTGAAACCCAATCTAATTAAAAAAACGAGTCAACCCAAACAATTTTAATCGGGTTGGGCTTGAGTAGGTTGGCAGGTTGGTTCAAAATTGCGAGCTCTACCCTATTTAGTCAATCTCTTCACTTTTATGTTAATGTAGTCTGGTTTGGTTTCGGTTTTATATATCGATTTTTATTTTAATTCTATTTGATTTTCAATTAGTTCACATGATTTCTGTTTACGCCTATGTTAGAACGCTTCGCATCCTCTACAGCGAAGTACTTATAGCGATCCATATAGCACCGTTGGATCGCTGCCACGTGCACGGGTAAGGGGCTAAACGTTAAAAAGTAGATTTAACCCCAAACGGCCAAACGTTAAAATTAACGGGCCTTACTTATTTTTATTATTATTTTTAAATATTTGAAATGTAAAAAACCCGTTTTAATATCTATCATTTTTCTTCTTCTTCTTCCTAATACCTGTGTCGACCACTTCTTCTTCTTCTCTTCCTAATACTTGCATTCTCCTATCAGAGCTTGTCTC
>JAUPMG010099338.1:0-12325 GCA_031762675.1 Pachysandra terminalis | reverse complement strand
AAGCCTTTGTGCGCGGGTGGTGAAAATTTTTGCTACGCGTGCTCGCAAATATCTGCTAAACCGCTTGAAAGTGACCCCTAACTATTTTCAAAATCCCCCAAAATTCTGCCTTATTCATTTTTACTTGGAGCTTTTAGAAAAAACCCTTTTGGTCAAACAGGCCCTTAAAAAATAAAGCACTATTCATCTTCTTCCTCCATACGGTTTTTTTTTATTTTGAGGGGAAGAAGAAAAAAACCCTAATCCCACCTCCCATTTTCTCTCTTTCCATTCTCTTCCCTTTCCTTTTCCATCCTCTTTCTATTTTCTCCCCTTTCCTTTCTCAAAATCCTTCCACTCTCACCTCTCCCCATCTTTCTTTCCATTTTTTCTACCCTATCTTTCCATTTTTTAAAAATGTTTCTCTCTTCCTTTCTTCCCCTCCTCTTCTATTTAAGAAGAGGCAAGGAAGCTCTCCGGGGACAAGCTTTTCTTCCCCAAGGAAACCCCCCCCAAACCTCTCTCTCTCTTCTCCTTCACCCCTTCACCTTTATTCCGAAACAGAGCAACCAAACCCCTACCCTGCTGCCACCATTGCACCCCTGCCTGCCTGCCTGCCTACCTAAACCATCACGCCTACTGCAATCATCACATGCCTGCTGCCTACACCGCTCCCCGCACACCCCTGCTACCACCATGTCCCTGTTGCCTCTGCAACCAAACCACCACGCTTGCAGCCCCTGCTGCAACCACCCCGAACTCCTTCTCACTGGTAATCCCTCTCCTTTCTATCCATTTTCTACTCCTTTAATTTTCTTCTCCAATCAACCCAGAAATCCAACTTCTCTCTGCCCCCTATCAATCCGAACCAATTCCATTTCCTCTGTACCTGCAAACACCACCATCACTACCTCTTCTCCCTCTCTTTGTTGCTACTGCAACGGCAGCAACACCTCTCTCTCTCTCTCTCTCTCTCTCTCTCTCTCTCTCTCTCTATTTTCCCTGTTCCATCTTCTCCTTCCCCTGTTTCCCCTCCGTCTTCTCCCATAGAAAACAAAACCAGAAAAAGGCAATAACAAAACTCCTCCCCAAAAAGAAGAGAGAATATCAAAAAGACCCCCAATCAAAACCAAAAAAACCCAGACCACTACCCCCTTTAACCCAGACCCGAACCGAATCAAACCTAACCCAAACCAAATCTCTTTAAACCAAACCGAACCCGAACTGGACCAACCTTTAACCTAACCCGAACCAAACTTAACTAGACCATACCCAACCAAACCTGAACCAAACCCCAACTAAATTCAAACCAATGAACCCTTGAACCGAATCCAAACAAACCAAAAAAGCAAAAACCAGAAAATTTGACCCTAAGGCCCTGTTTGGCATGGATCAAAAACAAAAGAGTAAAGAGGGCTTTCTCCACTTTCTTGAGCCGCCTCTCAAGCCGAGCTAAGGAGCTCAAAGCAGAGGACAACACAACGAAGGATTACACTTGCTACACGTATTTTAAATTTTTGTATTTATTTAGTTTTATTTTATTCAAAATGTGATTTGAAAGTATGTGATGTGTATTTTTTTTATGAATTTGGTTAATGCATGATTATTATGTGAATAAATTTTCAATAATTATTTAGGTACATCTTCTATATTGTATATATTTTTTAGGCTTTCATTTGTTTTTTAGCTTATTTTGTAAATTTTCTTTAATTGGCCAAATGATATTGAACCGGGTAACTGGGAGTAGATGGGTGCCTAACACCTTCCCATCTCTCAAATAAACCCCCTTACCTGAAATTTGGTTAGACCACTTAAAAATTGTACATGTTGATCTATTTTGCAATAAATTGATAAAACCTGGGTGACCATCCACACCCAAACTCGATGGATGGTGGCGACTCCAAAATAACCCGATCAACCTAGGGTCCACCCGACCCGGGGGCGATCACATTGATAATCACATAACATATACGTCGGTGAATATATATTTTGTATACTTGATTAATTCAAAGGTTTTCCCTCAAAAAGAATACTGGCCTAAAGTCTATCTTATGTAGATCTTTAGAATTCTTATTTTAATTCGAGATAATACTCCCTTCTTTTGGCTTAATACTCCAACATATGAGGGCTCTCAAATTTCTGAAGTTTATCTTAAGTGGATGTTCAAAATACTTGATTCAAGATAATACTCCCAATACATATATTGAAATACTCCAATATGTGCGGGTGCTCGAATATCTGAAATCTATCCCGAGTAGGTCCTCGGGATATTTGTTTTAAACGAATTAATTCTTCCAGCAATTGTGAGCATATACTCTCAACAAATGCTGACATTCGAAAATCTGAGATCCATCTCAAGTGAATCTTTAGCATATTATATTGACTCGAGATAATACTCCTACCATAAATGGGCGCTCGAAACAAAGATACTCGTCTGAAGTCTATTATAAGTAGATCTTCAGAATATTTTGTTTAGGGTCTATCTGTTGTAAATTCTCAAAATATATTGTTTAAGGTCCATCTGTTGTAGTTCCTTAAAATATTTTATTTGTGGTCTATCTCGAGTAGATCCTCAAAATATCTTTGTTTAAGGTCCATTTGTTATAGATCCTTAAAATATTTTATTTGTGGTCTATCTCGAGTAGATCCTCAAAATATCTTTGTTTAAGGTCCATCTGTTGTAGATCCTTAAAGTATTTTGTTTGTGGTCTATCTCGAGTATATTCTCAAAATATCTTTGTTTAAGGTTCATCTGTTGTAGATCCTTAAAATATTTTGTTTGTGGTCTATCTTGAGTATATCCTCAAAATATTTTTGTTTAGGTCCATCTGTTATAGATCCTTAAAATATTTTGTTTGTGGTCTATCTCGAGTATATCCTCAAAATATCTTTGTTTAAGGTCCATCTGTTGTAGATCCTTAAAATATTTTGTTTGTGGTATATCTTGAGTAGATCCCCAAAATATCTTTGTTTAAGGTTTATCTGTTGTAGATCCTTAAAATATTTTGTTTGTGGTTTATCTGGAGTAGATCCTCAAAATATCTTTGCTCAAGGTCCATCTGTTGTAGATCCTTAAAATATTTTTGTTTGTGGGCTATATTGAGTAGATCCTCAAAATATTTTTGTTTAAGATCCATCTATTGTAGATCCTTAAAATATTTTGTTGATTTCAAGATTCTCCTCGAGATATGCTACTTTGAATTCTCCTACCATAAGTAGGCATTCGAAAGTTTGAGAATTTCTTTAGAATATAGAATGTAATTCAAGAGTTTTCACTTGAAAGTACATTGATCTTTTCGAGAGTTTTCTCTTCGAAGGCAATATTGGTCTAAGGTTTTCCTTAGAATATTGAATGTAATCTAAGCGTTTTCACTTGAAAATACATTAATCTCTTTGAGTGTTTTCTCTTCGAAGGTAAGATGCTATTTCGAATATGATTCTCCTACCGTGAGTAGGCATTCGAAATTCTGAGGTTCATCTCATGTAGATCCTCAGGATACTTGTCTTTCGAGATTCTCCTACATATGTAAGCCTTCGAAAGTTTTGTAATATATTACTTCGAATTTTATTCTCCTACCGTAAGTAGGCATCCGAAGTTCTGAGGTCCATCTCATGTAGATCCTCAGGATACTTATTTTTCAAGATTTTCCTTCATATGTAGGCCTTCAAAAATATGCTACTTCAAATATGATTCTCCTACCGTGAGTAGGCATTCGAAATCCTAAGGTCCATCTCATGTAGATCCTCAGAATATTTTTCGAGATTTTCTTTCATATGTAGGCCTTCGAAAATATAGATTCTTAGAATATATATTATTTCGAGTTGTTTCTCTCACTTTTGTGAGCACTCAAATATCTAAGGTCCATCTTGTATAGATCATTAGAGTATATATAATTTTGAGTTAATTCTCTCACTTATGTGAACACTTGAATTTATACTGTTTCGAGTGTAAACTACCAATATATGTGATTTTTCGAAGAGATACTTAGTTTCAAAAGAATAGTTTCCTTTGAATACATAGTTACTTAGTTGCATAAGCCCTCAATTTCATAATCAAACATCTCATACATTTATAAAAGTAAGATGCAAGAATATTGATTTGAAAGATTATCATACCTTCTGAGATAGCAATAGCACATTCCTTTGCTTCTCGAAATGACAGCTTTCGAGTGTTCTCTTGAATAGCTATTTTGTTCATACTTTGAAAAAGTTAACTTCTTTCATGCCTTCTTCGAAACTCTGATATTTCAGGAAATCTTTGGAAGATTTGGTAAATGATTAGTGAGAACTTGTTCTGGGCTGCAGTTCAATTTCTCCAAGTTTTACTTAAAGATAATACAACTTCCTCATGGAATAACAATCATAAGTGCTATGACCTATGTATTGATGATACTTGCAGAATTTCGAATTACTCTGATATTTTGCTGATAGCACCTTCTTTAGGGTAGGAAGTTTGACATGACCATCTTATACCTAATTGTCAAACAAAATATCGAATTGAGTTGGTGTACAGTCTAGCTCAGGCGGAGGATTTCAAGAATCTTTGTTCTCATTCTTCGACTTCTTCGAAGGATTATCCTCAACTAAGATAGTCCCATTCCCTCTTCTTTCATTCTTTATTGAAATACTAGGCATTGAAACACTAAGTTTTCGAGCAGCATCATATAATTTGGTGAAACTTGTAATTCTCAAATTTTCTAAATGAATTATGTATTCAGAGAGGATCCCAATAATACAATATTCAACAGATTGGTTTTCAGCCACTGTTTCAGTACAAGACGTCACTAAATCTCGAAATCGCTTAACATATTCAACAAGGCTCTCGAAATGACCTTGATGTTCCCTGCTTAAGTCGATGGCGGTGTACACTTGTTCAGTGATGTAAAACTTCTTGTAGAAGAGAGCAGACATATCTTCCCAAGTATCCACAAAACCTGGTTTGAGGTTATTATAACAAGTATAAGCCTTGTCTGATAAGGACTTCAAAAATTCTCTCAAACGGAGGCCATTGTTTGAGGCATGAGCCCCCAAAGCCTCAATGAAATGACTTATGTGTTCCTTCACATTCCACTTTTGACCAATGAACTTTGAGAATTTAGGACTCACATAATCCTTTGGATAAGGTTTGCACAATAATGAAATTGGATATGGTGGGCAGTAATCACTACTGGCCCATTCAGGATTTCGAGCTTTTGACTTCTTCAAAAGTGATTCTACTTCCTCAAGGGTGGCAAAATGAGGAGTAGTAGATGGTAATGTTGTTGGAATAGTTGGTAGAGCAACTACTGGTGATAGAAATACCTGTGAAGGAAAACTACTAGAAATATTTTCGAAAGTAGGCATGATGGGTTGCTCTCTTGAAATACTGATGGTTGCAGCAGGTTGTGGCAATGTTGTGCAACCGGCTTGGGATATTACTTGTGCTACAGTTGCAGCATGTCTTGCCAAGACAGCCATCAATTGCCGATGCATTACAGCCATGTTTTCCAATGACTATAGCATTGTCATTGGATGGTGGTGTATTCGAAAATGAAGGCACTGATGCTGGAAGAGTAGTTGCAGGGTCAACATCAGGAACATCATTTGCAGGATCTACAGCAGGAAGATCTTGTGCTCCAATAGTGTTTTAACAGGAAGTTCTAGGGCCATTTCAATAGTCTAAAACTGATCTTTGATGCTAAAAAGATAGGAAACAAATCAAGTTCCCCAGTGGAGTCGCCAAAAATGGGGATGCACAAACCGGTAAATGATAAAAAAATGTCAATTTACTTTGAGGTTTGAGCAACAAAGGTTCGAAATACTTGCTTTCATTGGCCTAAATCAAAGAAAGACCCTTCTAGTGAAATGTTTCATTTTGCTTGAAGTTTAAACAGAGGAAGAAATGGGTAAGATCAGTCAGAAACGTACCGAAAGACAACACAGAACTTTTTGATTTCAGAAGAGAGGATTCTTAAGACAAAATGCTCACCAAATTCTCAGAGATTGTCCAATATTCAGATCCTCTGATCCCCTTTTTCTGATGTCTCAACCTCTTTTTATAACCTCAGATTCATTCTCTCTAACCGTTTGCAACGTTTCATGAACAGATTGAAAACATTTAGTTGAACAGGCGTTTTGATTTGAATATTCAATATCCAAAACGTCTAATTTAATATGTAACGTTCAATAAATGCATTCATAACGCTCGGTTAAGTTAATGATCATGACGTTATAAAAATGGTGACATATTCTTATTCTGTATTGATTCAAGTCCTTTAATACTACAAGCTTTTCGAGAGTCTTGATAGGACTTATCTTTCTGGCCCTCCATTCCTGAAAGTCTAATGTTTATTTCCCCTATGTTGAATAAGAACTAATTCGAGATCAGAGTCTTCGAAGAGTGATTAAATGTTAAAGAAATATTCCCTTAACAAAATACAATTCATGACATTATGACTTTGAAGTGTCATAGTTTCTATTTCGATTGATTATTTCGAAGAATGACTTCGAAATAAGAATGCAGTGCTTTAAAAGATAATTCGAAATACTAATTATCTAAAAAAAATGATTTAGAAATAATCATTTAAAATGACTATTTCGAAGAGTAATAAATATCAGGAAATGTTCACTTATAATTCATAACTTTATGTCTTCATAGTGATCATTTCGAGTAACTATCTCGAAATTTGATTTTGCTTTATTTGTATGACTATCCCTAAAAAGTGCCATGACTTTGGGATAGTAAACTTGTCATTTCGAGATGGAATCTCGAAATACCTAACAATCTCGAAATGACCTAACAATGACTATTTTGAAATACTGCCTCAAAATAGTGTTATGCTAATAATCTCTTTATATGAGATATTATGATGACGAATTGTCCCTCTCGAGGTGGTTGACCTATATGACGAATTGACCCTCTTGAGGTGGTTAACATATATATGCTTTTATGATTCGAGAGTTCTCTTTCGAGAATATGATTCGAGGCCTATCTTAAGTAGAACTTCGAAATATACTATCTATTTCGAGATGATTCTCCCTGAATGGGCTTTATTCGAAATATACTTTTTTTGACAATATTCGAAATACAGTCTTTGGATATGTAATTACATAATTGACCTTGACACGTGTCAAAATATGATTGGATTGAATCTATTTTCAAATTGACTCATCATCAATACTAGCCTACTAGGGGTGGCAGTTGGCCGGGTGACCCACCTGGTCCGATCAGCCTGGCCCTATATTTGGGTGGGCTTGGGCAAAGGTTAGTAGCGCGTAGGGCCGAGCTGGGCTGAAATTCAAGGTCCGATTGGTTTTTCGGACTGAGTTCGAGTTTAAATTAAATTAGCTTGATTCGGTCCAACCCGACATTACTGAGTGATATATACATTTTAATTAAGTACATTAAGATCTTGTGGTTGTAACTTAGTGGTGAGAAGATCACATTCTACTTATGGATGCTTAGGTTCAATTCTTAGCAGTAACAAAATAGTGATATTTTTGTCCTATTTAAACAAACATGGGTAGACTTGGGCTTGACAAATTAAATCATGGGCGGGCTTGGGCAAACAATGTTATGTCCGGGCGGACAGAATTCCTCTTACTCTCGTTGCCACCCGTAACTAGTACATTTTAGCACGAGAGCCTATCAGGTGCAGGTGGCTTTGTGTTGCGGGTGAGTGTATTTGGCACTTTATTAGCACACGTCACCCAACTTCATGTGTACAAGGATTAAAAAAAACGGTATATCTTACCCGCACTCACCCACACCACAAAGCTACCCGCACTTGATCCACTGCCTTTATAACACGTGATTTCTCATTGCACGGACAATAATAATTTATCAACACGTGATCATATGTAGGGTATCAATTAGTTCGGTTCATAAAACATCAAAGTAATTCGATTTGGTTTTCGGTTAAGGCACTAAACTGAATCAAACCAAAAAATCGAAGTAGATTATATCTATAAACATATATACCCGTGTATGTGATTTGTCTAGAAAAAATTCTTAATTTTATCGAATCAAAGTTTTCTGTTTCTATTTTGGTTTAGTTTAATTTTCGGTTTCATTCATTATAATTCGGTTTGATTTTTGATTTTTATTCGGCTTCTACTTGGATTTGGTTCAGTTTTATGTAATTCGATTTGATTTAGGTTTGACCACTAAACCGAATCAAACCGACTAAACTACACCCCTAATCATATTTTAAAATATTGATCTCAGTTACACGACCAAGATAAAAATCACATAAAATCAACATAATAACTAGAGCGATATGTGGAAAAAAAGATACTACGATCATCTTTTTATACAAACCGGAATCGTTTATGTAAAATATATCACGATTCTTACTGACCCGATACAGACAGGCCAATCTGGATCGGGATCGGCTAGGACCGGTTTGATCCTAAGCTACGATACAACTATTGTATCAAGTAACTTTGAATTGGACCGGTCCAACCGATATCAATATGGACCGGTCCAATGATTGGATTGGACTGATCCAATCGATCTAAAGTTTTTTTTTTTTTTTTTAATTTATAAAATGAACGATCCAACAAGAATTGGCCTGGACCGATCTGATCCTATCCGGTACAGCCAGTCTAGCGACTGGTACCGCCGTTTCGGCGACTAGTATCGTGGTTCTGATGATCGGTCTAGCCGATCCATTTTTTTTTTTTTGGGACAATCCAACTTTTGGATCTGATCTAGATTGATTTGTACCGGCAGATATCGCTGATCCGGATCGGGATCGGCCGAGACCAATCCGATCCAAGATCCCAAGACTTAAACCCTGTCTCTACTAGTGACCATGGATTTTTTTGGTGATTAATTTTAATTATAATGTGTATTATAATATCAACTTTCACGAGCAACGTACGTGTACTTTTGTTTAGTAAATATATATACTAATAAGTTATATAAGTATATATTTATAAGTTAATTCATTTAAGAATTATAGTTATAAGTTGTATCCATACTATATATATACTTTGTATATACTTATAATTACTAAGTTATAATTTGGTAAATATATATTTATTATATAAGTTATATAATTATATATTTGTAACTAGTATTTATATTAATATAAAAACTTAAAAGTTATTTTAAAAAAAAAATCATATTTGGCCCAAAATGGGACAAACAGCACGTTCATACTGTGCAACACGTTCATGGTGTGCACAGCACGATCTGTGCTAGGCAAAACAGCACGACACGATCCATATGGCTAGGCACATAAGGCCCGTGTGGCCTGGGGTTCCTAATCTTGAACACGGCCCGAATAGTTCTCGGGTTGTATTGTCCAAGGCCCGAATTCCGCTCGACACGAACGATTTCGTGCCGGGCCGTGCAGTTTGTACATCCTTAGGTAATAAGACGGATGGTTATGCCAGGCCGCACGGGCTTCTACATCCTTAGGTAATAAGCGATGTTTTAAAACCCGGCTCGGGTGCCAACCTGGTAAAGATAACAGGTTGGATCAACTCGATTGAACCGGTAGGTGAATCCGGATTGACTCATTAAAGTATTGTCACATATATTATAATTTAAATATAATAACATATAAAACCCAGGTAAGAAATTGGCCAGTCTTCCCGTATTGAATTGTTAGATGGGTCGCATCCTTCGAGGGCCGATCACATGGGCTTCCTAACGTGATGTGTTTCTTTATTGGAATGTGATTGATTTTCTATTTGCAAATATCAGAATCTGTGAGGATGGATCAGATGTTGCACCAGCAACACATTGTGATATGTGTTGTATCCAATAAGACTTTGCCACGATGAAAGAACCCACAAAACTCACGTGAGCTACAAGAGGATTTGCAGGAAGGATAAAAACTACTTCCCCGCATAAGTGGAACTTCTCCTTACGGGCTTCCTCTACTGCTACGGATAAGAACTTATTCAGTTACCTAGAACTATTCATAGTTATTAAGGTTGGGTTTGGTTTGGCTTCTGCTTTTGGGTAAGGAGTCATGAATTTTAAGTGATTCAATGGAAGCATTTATTCACATTAACAATAAGCTGCTTATTTCAATAAAATAGTATTTGGTAAATACATTTATTACTCTCCATTTTTTTGTTTCTTCCTCACTCTTTTTGGAACGTACCTTCAAAAATGCAACCAAACATATTAAACTTCCTATTTTTTTTGTTTCTCACTCTTCCTCTCTAAGGGTGTGTTTGATAGGTCGAAAAGTAGCGCGAGAAGGGAAAATGATTGAAAGTAAAGTAAAGGAAGTAAAATTACTTTTCGTAGTGCTGTTAGGTTGTCTAGAAAAGAAAGTAAGAATTTGACTGAAAATGTAGATTATAGTGTTTGGATGACAGGAAAATTTTATAGGAAAGGAAAGTTATCAAACTTTAAAAACCATATCCTGTCTTTTATATATATATATATATATATTATCTAAATTTAGATAAATCTAAGTTTTTGAATTAGATAATTATCGTAATAATGAAATAATATTAATATAGTTCAAAGAAATATTTTTAATATCTATTAGTATAATAAGTATCGGGTATCCGATAGGCACCCGTTAAGAATAAGATATTTGCGGGTTCAGTTCTGGAACTAAGGGTGACAACTCCAAACCCAAAACTGACAAGACCTGCAACTGTGTCATGTAATAGGATTCGGTTTTGGGATTTGTTGAACTTGTCCCGTTGAAACCCCTAAATGGGAAACAATTTTTAGATCATGCTTAAAAAAAAAAAGAAAAAAAGAAAGAAAGAAAGAAAATGTTTATTCCAACTATCAAGGTTTTTTTTTTTTTTTTATTACCATAATTCCCAACTATTCATAGTAATTAAAAAAAAAAAACCAACCCCCACCTTTAATTCTCAGTGAATTAAGAGAAGATGGATGCAATAACTTTACTTTCCTTTTCGATATTTCCCCTTTGTTTTGAGAGGAAAAGAAATAGGGTGTTTGACTGGAATTTGAGACGGTTAGGAAAAGTGTTTTCCAATGGACCCCACATTTTTCCATCATCCAAACACCCAAAAAGCATGAGAAACTAGCTAAGTATTTTCCTTTCCCATGCTTTCCCACCAACCAAACACACCCTAAGGTTTCTATTTTAATTTAGAAGCTCTCTCTTATTCTCTGTCACGGCTACAAGTATCAGCAACCTTTGTTCTCCTGTATTCTCAACCGGACTAGCAGAGCTTCCCATCTTACACCATTGCTGCATCCGCAAGATCAAACACCAACTAACCTCAGAGAACACTCCAACTTCAGGTGCTTATCTTTATAATTATTTTCTTCTTTATTGTAGAGCTTCCATCTTGTGATTGTTTGCTTTGATTCAAATAAGAAAGCCAAACCCAAGCGCAATCTTCCAATGGTCTCTTCCATTGCTTGAATTTTACATCCTTCCAATTTAATTTAGTTTTATTTTTTGTCTTTTGATATCTCTTATCTTAGGAATCAGATCTTTTAATATGTTCTTTTTAGAACAAAACGTCTTGAGTTTTTTTGGGAGGGTAAGTGTTAAATAACGGCAAACTTGATCTTTCCCCTTTAGAACGAAGTAATAGAGAGAGAAGTATGGGAAGGGCTTCAAATTAAAGAACACCTCAGCAGAGTTTTGAGTTCGCATCCGACCACCATCCATGAGACCTTCTAGGTTAGACCCATTTCGGAATTCACCAATGTATAATACCCGGTTCGTTCAAATCGATTTTTTTCTACTCATATTTTAATTTTGTTTGGAATTTTGATTGGTAATCGTGTTGTAGTTGTTTTTGATTATATTTTCTCCATTCATAGTTGTACGATCAACCACCTTATTCTTTTGAGAAAGTCGGTTGGGAGGAGGTGATAAAAATTGGGGAGAAAGTATCAAAACAAGCAATGATAGGTACAGTTTTGTGTTTCTTTGATGTGGTAGGTTTTCAGCCATCGTAGTACATTTGACAGGTCATGTAAGATTTTACTCACTGATATATTGCAGTGCTATTCTTTTAAGGCAAGCATAACAAGTACACTGTGTTATAATTGGTTTAAAACCTTCCTAGAAGTTATGTTCACTTATACCCTTGATTTGATTTCCAGGTGTACCATGGATCTGGGTTGGATTCGGGCAAGTCGAACCCAACTGGTTAATAAACGGGTTGAACCCATCTAACCATTTTATTTTTTAATTAATTAATTTTAAATTAAGTTAAAATATAACATTATTTAATATCTTAAATTTTAATAAATATTATTAAAATATTTATTGAACATGATTTCTTAGAGCTGGCAACGGGTCGGATTCGAGTGGGTTATAAATAGGTTTGCATAACAAGTTGTGTGTCTATATAAATGAGTTGTATTTGTGTATGTGTTTATATAAATGAGTTATGTGTC
>JAUPMG010099328.1:0-12325 GCA_031762675.1 Pachysandra terminalis | reverse complement strand
GTAAATAAAAAGGGGGGGGGTCCGGAAGGAAAGAGCAGTCTCACCCCATCAAATATCATGCCAAAATCAGATACGACCACGAAAAAATGAACATGTGGATAAAAGATGGAGCAAGAGAAACGATAGCCTTCCAGAGGCTAGCACTAGGGGTGCAAATTCGGTTCGTTTTGGTTCGGGTTGACGTTAACCCAAGACCAAACTGACATTGGTGAAGCTTAACTCAAAACCGGACTGAACTGCATTGAAAACCAAACTTCCCAACCTGAAATCGAACCGAACTGAAATGGGAAACCCGAAACCCAAACCAATCCAACCCAAATTGCAGTTTCAGTTCGGTTAGGGTCGGGTTAAGTCGGTTTAATATAATGTTTTTTTAGAATTACATTATATATATATATATATATATAAAATACTATGTTTTATATATCATATATAATATATAACATATCATATATAATACATATATAGACTATAGTTCGGTCAAAATCGGTTCGGATTAGCACTATATACACTATAGTTCGGGTTTCGGTTTGGTTCGGTTTAACCGAGGCTTCAACCCAAAACCAAACCGATCTAATTCGGTTTTATTATTTCAAAACCAAAACTGAACCAAATATCTAGAAATCCAACCCAAACTGAACTGAAGTTGGTTTGGGTCGGTTCGGTTTCGGGTTTAACCGAACCAAGTTGCACCCTTAGTTAGCACTGTACACCCTCGTACGAGGATTGTACCAGCCTTTAGAGACAAGATTGTCTACCATTATCCCAAGCAATAGCCCAAACAAAAAAAGAAAACAATAATTAAAAAAATTATCTCCACAATCAACATATCCAAAGTTGATTCAACAATCTAATGAAATATTATAATAGACTACACTCTTCTTGGTTATTAATCAGCTTTTGACTTTGGCAATCTAGGGGCCCAACACAATAAGATATTCACCTCAGCTAATAGACCCACAATTACCTTGAAACAATGAGCTGATAGATCCACTCGTTTGGAATTTTTGTCACCTCCAATCTAGAAGATAAGCTTAATCAACTAGAATAGCCCAGTTCTTTCCATGAATTTCCATACCTCAACTTCAATGCCACTAGTTGATGCAATCTGAATCTATGGATAATCAAATTTAAGTGATGGTGGTTAAGCATTAGCATATTGGTGAAGCCACAACATTTGTTTTTTATGAATAACCATGATATATATAAAGGAGGAGAAATATACAGGATAAAGTGGCCTGAGTGTTCAAGATGAACACGGGGAGGCTAAAAGAAACAGAAAGAGCAAGAAAGAGAAAGAGGAAAGAAGAAAAGACCAATAAACCACCCATCATGACTGTGGAATCAGTAAATCGCCTAGAATGTCACTGGAGGAAGGTCCTGCGAACCACTCCTCCCTCCCCACACCTGCAAGGGCGAGACGATCTGCCAAAGTATTTCCCGTTTTCGGGGTGTGTACAAAAGTAGCATCTAACAACAGTCTTAGAGAACGAGCCAAACGAACCAAATGGACCCATCTCCAAGGGCAAAAGAAAGGCCCATGCATGCAGGAGATGATAGATGCAGAATCCCCCCAAAAAATAACTTGAGAAAGACTAAGGGCAGAAGCCTCCCTCAATCCTGAAAGGAATGCCAAGAGCTCAGCTCTCGTGAAGTCTCCAATGCCAATCGGGCCAAAGAAGATATGAGAGATGTGACCACATTGATCCCGGAAAACACCACCAACACCAGAGGGGCCCAGGCTACCAAAAGATGAACCATCAAAGTTCATCTTTAAGAAACCCACACTAGGCACTCTCCACTTTGTCACCGTCTCAGGCAACCGGTCTTCTCAAACCAACTAAAAGCAATATCAGTCCTGGATATCCCTTTGAATGATGGAAGGACTACCATCCACGAACCCACCATGCTACAGATAGTGTCAATAAGAGAAGCTATGGTCCTACGTCTGTCCTCAAAAACCCTGGCGTTTTGTTCACCCCACAGAACCCAAAGAGTCGCCATCCATACCCCCTGATACATGAGTTTGCCCTTCTTACCGAAACCTGGGAAAGACTACTGTATGAGTAAATCCAAGATGTCTCGAGGCATGACCCAAACCACACCAATCTGAAGAAGAAAGAAAGACCAAATCTCAGTAGCTACCGAACAATGAATGAAAAGATGGTCAACCGATTCTCCCATCTCTCTACACATAAAACACACGAGGGGAAAGAGCACAATTAGGCCACCTTCTCTGCAACTGATCGCAAGTATTGATTTTGTGAAGAAATGCAGACCACGTGAAGGCTTTAACTCGGAGGGGGGGGGAATGAAAGGACGCCAAATACTACGCGTAGGGAAACTAATGGGGGTAGGGCAACGATGACAAAGAGTACAGAGGAAAGATTTAACCGAGAAAGTCCCACTACTACTACAAGACCATATCCTCTCATCTGGTATGTCGGGGCCAATATCCTCTCATCTAATGTTGGTGAAACCACAACATTAGATGCCACACAAATATAATATCGTCAACTCTAGAAGAACCAATAAACAGTCAGCTTTTGGTGGTCATGACTTTCTACCCATATAGGAGGTTGAGAAGGTGTTAGATTCTTTGGACGCTCTTTCCAATATCTACCACAGCTATCTCTTGACTTTTATCTAGATACGAATGATTTGGACATCAAAACAAGGACTTAAAACTGGTTGAAGAAAAAGTTATTGATTTTAGGGGTGTTTTTATCATTGGGGTTTTTTGTTGAAAGCTATGTGATTTTAAGGGTGCTTTTGCCTCTTCATTTATTTTTATTTAAATTATAAGGTATGGCTACTAAATTGTATAAAGGGGCTGATTAGTATTGTCAAATCATTTAGGCAAAGCCAGGCGACAAGTTTGAATAATAACTTTAAACAATCGCATCTACAGCACGTCTAACATAATCTTTTTTTTTTTTTTGATAAGTAAAGTTGTAATAACATAAAACAAATGTAAGAAGAAAGGTTACAAGTCCAGCATCCAATGTACAAGTATCGGCATCCAACAAAATGTCAAAACACCCTACTCTTTGTATGTAAGCGACACCGCTATAACTCCCTCCACCTATTTACAAAATCACAAAAATCAAAATCATAAAACTTTGGAAACGTCTTTGCCCAATGAAAAAGGAGGGAAACAGCTCTCTTAGTAATCTCACTAATCTGCACCTCCTTACCCTCAAACACTCTATATTTTCTCTCTTTCTATAATGACCAGCAAACGAAATGAGGGCAAAGATTCCAAAGGATGTTCCATCTAGTCTTCTTCCTCCTCCTCCCCCGCATAAGAAATAAACTTTTCAAATCTTCCGGTAACACCCACAAAACACCAAGACCACTCAAGAAGAAAGACCAAAGGTTCTTGGCCAACTCGCAATGGATCAAAAGATGATTAACAGATTCAGCTTGCCTTTTGCACATAACACAACGGTTAGGAAAAGACCAATTTCTAGAGATGAGGTGATCAACCGTAAGAATCTTGTCGTGAACCGCCAACCAAACAAAAAAGGATACCTCAGAAGGGCAGTGAACCTTCCAAATCAACTTGTTGGCCACCTCTTCTTGGTAAATAGTGAATTTAGCTTCAAAGAAATTCTTCACAGTGAACAGATCACTTCTCCCACCTCTCTAACACCTTCCATCCAAACGATCAACAAGCCTAAATTTACCCAATTCCAACATGAGATTGCTGGCCTCGTCCACCTCCCTATCAAAAACCTTCCAAATCAACTTGCCGGCATGTCTAACATAATCATATGCACTAATTTGATAAAAATAACTAATATAAAATGATTCCTACCTACTTACCCTAATGTGATTAGAAATCACATAATAAATTTGAGAAACTTTGAGAGAAATGGAATCCGACTAAAAAATCAGGTTATGGGATATAAAAACCTGACTTGATGAAAAAATATGCAACAACAAGCAAGTATGTCAACACAGATGCACTCCATTTAATAATTCCATTCCATAACATTGAAAAAAAAGCTTTAATCAAATTAATTTGAGACTATAAAAGAAACAACAAACAGAAAACTAATTGACAATGAAAAGAAAAAGAAAAACTAATTGACAAAAATGAAGTGTCCCAATTCTCCGGTGCAATGCTCTAGAGAGAGAAACTTGTTGCTACACTTTATTCACACGTAGAAACTTATTTGGGCAATGCCACTTTTCCACATGTACATTCTTTTTTTGGTAAATTTCCACATGTACATTCGCTTAATCGCATCAGATACCGGAACGGGATCCTCTCAAGTTACAATCACTTGTTAGTTGATTTGAAACCAATTAGAAATGACATGTGGGATAAAAATGTCACATCATTATTGATGGTAAATTGATTTTGCTCGATTTTTGTGCTTAAAAATTTTAAACATATTTTAATTAAGTTTTATTCCACGTGTCATATTATGATTGGTTTCCAATCAATTAACAGGTGATTGTATCTTGAGGGGATCCGGATCCTCAGATACCAAGTTTCAGTCCCAAAGACATTTTCCACGTGGCATAAAGGGCTCACCTAAAATGTCTTTCCTCGTGTCAAACTTAAGAAACATTAAAAAATTGCATGAACAATGATAAATGTGGAAAAACCTAATACACATGTACTTTTGGGGCTTATTATATAGTTCAAAATATTGTAGACATGGCTAATCCAGAAGGTCCCCTGTCAAATTGACAATCTGGATTGGCCAGATCATTTTTCCATGTGGCAAGAGAGAGAGAGAGAGAGAGAGAGAGAGAGAGAGAGAGAGAGAAATCACTGACTCGGACCGAGTATGTGACGGATCGGCTGATCCAGACGATCTGTCACAGAATCGGCGAGTCGGACCGGAAGATCCAAACTGGATCGTCCGGTCCATGCTTTAAAAAAAAATTCCGCTCGTCTCTCGGGATGAGTTTACAGACATTAAAACCCAAAACTCAAGCTTTCCATAGAGAGGAAGAGAAGAGAGAGAGATTCTAGATTTGTTTCTGTAGGGTTCCAGAGCAACAAGAAGGGCAATTTGTTTCTGTAGGGGTTCCAATTCCATAGCAGAAGTTTTGCTTTGTTTCCGTTACTCTTACGTCAGTCCAACTCCAATCAAGGTTTCCAGCGCCCGCAAGAGAGAGAGAGAGAGAGAGAGAGAGAGAGAGAGAGAGAGACCTCAGTCCGACTCAGATCAAGTTTCCAGAGCGCGCACGAGAGAGAGAGAGAGACGCCTGATTTGTTTTTCAGGTTTTCTTCGGCACTTTAGCAGCAGAGAACAATGAAGACCTGAAGATTGATTTGAGTTCTTGTCGCTTTGCGTTCTCCTTGTGCGGCACAAACAAGACTATGATTTGGGGAAGAAATAAGAGAAATTATAAGCTGACCAAAATAAATACTTTTTCTAATTTTTTTAAGCTTTTTTGTTGGATTGGTTTGGATCGTCCAATCCAGAGTTGGATCGGCAATCCAACTCGGTTTCGGACCGGGACAATCCCCAATTCGACACCGATCCTTTACACTATGGTTGTGACAGAGCAGAATACCTTTTGCCATAAAAAATAGAAAAACAGAAAATAATTAAAATAAGAAAAGCAGAAAAACAGAAAAATAAAGGGGTTAGGAGAAGCCTCATCAGAGTTTAAGGAATTAAAAAAACAAAATTACGGGGGGAAACTTGCCAAAAGGGGGGTTCAGCAGGTTTGTCTATGGAAGAAATTGGAAACAAAATACAGAAAGGAGAGAGGGAGAGTGAAAAGAGGAAGATGGTGGGCCTACCAGGTTGGGGAGTACCTCCTCCTTCAATCAACAAAGGCCTAATGGCTTAACACTAACGCCTTGAGGGATTTTCTACTTGTAATAAAAGAATGATTATTAAGTAATAAATACTAACTAATAGTTAATAAAGTACAATTTACAATATTGTTAAAACTAGTGTTGTTAAAGGCAGTGGCCTAGGCAGTTAGGCGGTTTTCCCAAGACCGAGGCGACCTTAGCCCAAGCGGATTGAGCCAAGACTACCAACTACATGGAATTTGACATGCGGCCACCTAGTTTAAATATTAATTTATTTATATTATTATTATTATAAATTATAATATATTACTTATTAATTAGTGCTTAGTACTTATTCATTAATTCTTTTAAGGCAAGTATAAAAGCCCTCAAGGATTTAGTGTTAAGCCATTAAGGATTTATCCACTGACAGTGAGCTACACCAGAACCAAGTATACCCCAGATCATCTCTCTTGTATTATTTTCTCTCTTATATTTCACAGACAAACCTGCCCAGCCCCCTTTTTTATGGCTAGTCTCCTTCTTCCTTTAATATAAATGTTTTTTTTTTCCTTTTACAAACTCAGATGAGGTATGTTTTTTACTGTCAATTATTTTCTGTTTTTTTTAGCATCAATTAGTAATCTGTTTTCTTTTATTACCAATTAGTTTTCTGCTTTTTTTTTTTTTTTAACTTTTATTATTACTTGGTTTGACTTAAGAATTTGTTTTTCCAATGTTAGGCAACACAACAGTTAAGCAGAGTACATCATGGTTGAAACACTTGCTTGTTATTGTATAACTTCTCATCAAATCAGGTTCTTATAATCCGGTCCTAAACACCACAGCCCAGATCTGCCTTTGCTTACACCTTCTAATTCCCTCCATATATTGACGAGGTCACTAGATTCATTAGGGCCATAAATAACAGAAAATAATAGTTGTCTTCCCTCCACCAAATCTTTCAGGACCACTGAAATGGAGAATCTCCCTTGCAACTCCTCTGATTTCTGAAACAAAAACTTCTTCCATGCAATTAGAATACCCCCTGCAGTCCCTTCCGCTGGCAGGAAACAGTATTCCACATCCCTAATAGCCCAAACTTCAAGAAGAATCTCAGAACATTTTACCTCCACTTTTGTCTCTTGCGGCATTATGATATCTAGTTTCCAAACAGACAACCCTGCTCTCATTGTGGTTCTTCTATCTTTTGAATTTAGCCCCCTAACATTCCAAGATAAGATTTGAATCTTCATGAGCAACTCCTAGCCACCCTTTTGCCCATTCTCCTCCCACTGCTTTTGCCCTGACTCGGCAGACTTATCATTCAAGGTCCATGTTAGTTTGTGTAACTCCCTGATTTGGCTCTGATCCGGCACAAACCCTTTCATGTTTTGGCTTTCAATTGCCACAAAGAGAGCTTTTAATTCTTCATCAAAACCATTGCACGAAACTCCCAAAAATTTACTGAAATCCATAATGTTTTCTAACACCCATGCTGAAACTTCCTCAGCAGATTTCGATGACATTTCTACTTCTCCCAAATCACAAGATGACTGCCCTCTATTTATACAGCCCTTGAGAATACCTGTCTCAATTTCACCTGGCAACAAAACTTTGAGAGGATAGGCTTCACCTTCCCTAGCTATTTCTCCAACCGAAATCTCACTGCCCGACAGAACCTTACTCAGACACAAGTGTGAGTTCGGTGTGACCATACTATCGCTGGAAGCCAGCGAGGATTCTTCAACTGACGACATCAAAATATCTGCCAAAACCCCTTGGACAATCCAGTGAAACATTCTGCCGGTACCAGATCATCTGATCCACCCTTGCTAGAGCCATCCAAACCTTCATCCAAATCCCCAACAAACACCTTGGGGATCACAGAAAAAGGAGAAATATTAGAAGAGGGGAAGGAGGAAGAAGCTGCCATATCTTGGGCCACTGGGGGACATCGGACACAGCTATTCACAATAGATGTCGAAGCCAGCCATTAAGTTTGGTTCTGTGACCACTGTCTCACCCGAACTGTCGCTGATGGGATCAGCGAAACTGATGAGGGGACCTCCCAAAATCCTATCGGGAACCCTCACATCTAAAGGGTTTTCCACATAGTAGATTATTATTGACTAGACTAGATCCCATGGTTTTTTCTTTCATATTGAAGGGTTTTCCATATAAAAATCGTGGTTTTCTCTCTGGTTTGTTTGCTTTATTTTGGTTCCAAATTTTATTATAATTCTGCATTTTACTTCTCAAAAGAAGAGGGGGCAAGTTTCTCACTACATCACTTGGTATAAAAGCTGTTCCTTTGTGGCCTTTGCTGGAACTTCTTTCAAATATTTTTAAATAATTCAATAATAATAATAATACTGATAATGATAATAAAATAATAATAATAATAATAATATATACTTTCCAATTTCCCCAAAATTGCTCACATAATCCCGAGCCCTCTCCACCAACTTGTAATTTCTTCCTTCTCCAACATATCATTAAATAAGAGAATTTTTCATCACACCTTGGAGTTCTTTTTACACCAGTCATCAAATGCCCAAATTGTGGGGTGAGAAAAAAAATACATAAATCATTAAAACCACTAGATTTGTTGTGATTCATTAGACTCACAAGAATCTCTTCAAGCAAACCAAGGATGAGAGTAAAAAGTAAGGCTAAGCTGGATCAAGCAAGAAAAATATGCCCGAGATCAATATTAGTCTCCATCATGGTTTAAAATATCTTATCTTATCCATCCATACGGTTGATACGTATCTTGTATCCACTCTGTCGACAAGATACATAAGTGCATTTTAGGATAAGTTAATTTCTACACGGTATTGGTCAATACATTTAATATGTATCGGTCAATACAACCTATATGTTACAATATATCGACCAATACACTTGATACAACATTCACTCCTTTGTTCGACTCTCCTATTCAACCAATCTCGCTTAAAATCTTCTTAGTTGATTGAAAACATCTATTTGGAGTTTAAAAGCACTTATTCTCTACTTGCATTCTTTTTTAGGTATGCATTCAACGTGTTTTTGTTTTCATTCTAAATCATACTCTTTATGAATAAAGCATGTTTTGGAATCTTATTATATGGATAAGTGAAAGCCATATATATATAACTGCCTATTTTTCAAGAAAAAATCAATGCTCTTAGAGATTTTTTGAAAAATAATAAATTACATTTTTTAGAAAAAAACCTATTAAACAATATTGTTTTGACCTAAAGTTTCTACATAAGATGAATCTAATTAATCATAATGTTTGAAAAAATAACATTTGGATATAAAATAATTTAATATTTTTAAATAAATGATTCAATAGTTTCTATTCTTTTTTTCTTAAATAAAAATACACAATGCCATCCTAGATTAGGTTTAAAAACATGTCAATTTATCACATTTTTAACTTATCTTAACATATAAGTGGGTATGTATCCAACATTTTCCTTGTGTATCCATGATTTTACAGTGCATCCATGCATATCCAATATGTATCCCGATACGTATCCTTTTTTGGGTCGACCAATACGTTACCTCGATACGATATTTTAAACCATGACTCTCCATGTATGAGGGCAAGAATAAATCCCAAGGTGCTATGACTAATGGTTCATCTTTTCTTTCAAATGAACTAAGATGAAAGAAAATGGTAAAGCACCATAATGGGACAACCTAATGAACTTATCATTGCAAAGCCAACTTGAATGGCTAATATAATCCTAATTATGACCTTTGGTTTTGCCTGTTAAAGAACATGCTATGAAAACATAAAAAAGAATCCATATAAAATGGACTGATGAAAATAAAAGAAAAGATTGGTTGGTAAAATGGAGCTTACTTAGACTCTACCCACAACCCACTAATAAAAATGCAACAAGTAGAGGCACATTGTTCATTCAGCAGGTGCAGTGAACCTCGAAGCAGATAAAGTAATCCCCTCCAACACATCAGACTTGAACATTTCTTGGCAAAGCCTAAACTATGCTTCTAACTTTGACATAGGGATTGGCAGTCAAATAGTTTACATTCTCACAAACTAGTAGAGGCACGTGCTATGCACAAGTTAAGATGGAAATAGATTAATTAAGAGGGAAATTGTACTATCACATAACTAAGACAATAGAATAAACAATTTTTCAACATTTAGAAAGAGTGTAATAGTGAATCCATGGACCATGAATGATGGCCCATATTCTAGCTCCACCTTCAAATTTTGAGAACAATAGATGTTACATGGCACCATAGACCAAAAAGGGGAACATAAAAATTCTCTACATTTGAATTTTATGCCAACATAGCACAATCAAAGGGATTCAAAATTGGCAGGTGGGTCAGAACTTCACTCATAAGCTCCAACATTGCGTGAGATACATAACCAAACGATAGTTGAGGGGTACAAACCGCAGTTAAGATGGGCCCACTTGATAGTGGGTTTGGAATTAAATAGAGTTACATACTAGCTACTTATCCTTATAAACTAATTTCATTGTACAAGTAAATCCAACTTTTTCATTTTAGGTAGAAAGATAAGTCTTTGAAATTACAAAATGACCAAGCATGTAAATACGAAAGTTTCAGACCTACATAGATGTGCAAAAATACAACTTAACCCTTCAACATCCAATAGTAATGGAAATAGCATTTTACAGAATAAATTTTCAAGGGAGTCAAAGAACATTACTTGCCTTCTTTGTAAAGATGAGGTGACATTGGATGTGATGCTTTTGATCCATCCCTATCCCATTGCCACTGTCCCTCTGCTTTTGAAGATACATAAGAACATTCTTCCTCTAGAGGTAAAGCATCTGGTCGTCCTGGGAAATGATTCATTCCAGAGTTCTGTTGCATTCTCTGTGCAGACATGTGCTGCATCTGAGCAGCAATATACGAATTCATACTGGAATCAGCATATTGTCCCTGCCTTCTCATCTTTATCGCTTAACCAGAGCAAAGTGATCACTCAATCTAACATTCATAACAGCCAGAACATCAAAATCTATGAAAGAAAGAAAAACAAAGAACATGACTTCTCACAGAAATGAAATAGCCAAATCTATTAGCCCAAAATTTAGAAGCAAAGCATGAAGAACTGATGAATTTAGATCATGCTTATGATCAGGTAAAGATACAAAAGAACAGCACAGATAATGAAGTTACAATATGACAAAATTTCACACAAAACACCTAGAAGTACATACTCGAAGTAAGGAAAGTGAAATGAAGGATTAAACTGTCACAAGTAGTAGAAAAAGACAGTATTCTGGACTGCCTCACCCGGTCTATTTGCCTGCTGAGACATGACCTTTTTTCTGCCATGTGAAGAAATGATGTGGCCAAAGGAGAACCACAGGATAGGCCATGTCGAAAAAATTAATCCATGTGTAATAGTTTTTCCACAAGAACAAGAAAAATGTTAAACTTAGGAGATCCGTTCTCGCTGTGTGGAAAATGTTTTGGGGGTTAAAACTAGTATTTGCGCTGAGGTCAACAGGAAATACAAACGGACTGAATGGGGCTCTCAAAAATAAGGTGCCAATTGTTAAATCTCACCAAGTTTCTAAGTCTGAAGCATTTCACCAGATAACCCGACCTCTAATAAGGAATTATATTCTTACTCTCACCAAAAATGTTAAAAATATATATAAAATAAAATAAAGTGAAATTAAATAAAATACTACAGAGTGCAAAATAAACATTCAAAATGGATTGAAACTGAGCCCTAGAATTCCAGGAAAGCAATCGTTTCACAATTGTTTCTCACTCCAAAGCTTGAAATCAATTGATCAACCACACCCCAGAAACTTTATAGCAGTAACTATCATACTATCATGTCAATTAAGCAGATCAAATAGTGTTGCATTAAATATCACAAAATATGTCCAACTTAAAACCCTAAATTTCTCAAGAGGTTACATACTATGTAGATAAAATCCCAAAAACAGCGAGAAAAAAAAATGTTTCAATCTCTAACTGAGATACTCGTAATCTACAGAAACTATTCCTTACAGATTCTCGTGGACATTTTATCAAGCATCAGAAATGCCAACTCAAATTCATTACGGAGTTCCAATGGCTTAAACATCCATACCCTAAGCGTAAGCAGAAACCACAACGAAATAGGGTTTAGCATCGAAATTCTAACAGAAACTGGAAGTAGCAAAAAAAGAGAAGCGATTATATACCTGATATTGTTGCCTGTATTAATCTTCTTTCATGAAGTGGAAGAAAAGCGACCTGCGAGAAAATCTCGTACACAGCTTGAAATCTCCTCTTCAGTGGGTGAATAAATGAAATTTAGACATTGGATAGTAGGGCTGCCAACGAGCCGAGCTAGCTCGGCTCGGGTCGTTTGAACTTTAAAATTTGGCTTGCGAGCCGAGCCTGAATCTAAAAAAAGCTCATTATTTTAAGGGAAAATTACCTATATATCTTACTTTACTTTAGGTTGCAAATCACGGAATAGTATTTTGACCAAGATTAATCACCTCTCAAGTATAAGACTCATTACAAAATTGCCTTTTGGTTCTATAATGG